>JAODAL010015531.1:0-83569 GCA_025379985.1 Phyllomedusa bahiana
AATATGGTGTCATACTAAAACACAACATTGTATGAAGCCCAAAACCCAAGCTCCCTCTGCATATTTAAGCATGGCACAACGTTCTACAGCACCCTGCAGGCTCTGTGCAGCTGGAAATAGCTGCTTTTTAACGCGATTCGTGCCTAAGTAATTCGGAACGAAACAAATTTTGACGGAAAATTCGGCGAAGTGACCGAATCGAATTTTTGAGAAATTCGCCCATCTCTAATAGTAATATATTTACTTCCAGATTTCATCATAATTCACCTTCTGCTTACATTTATGTGTGCTAACAAGCCAGCAGTATTGGCCCTCCACGGTGACATGTTAATCATAGTGATGTCACTACAGCAGACCCTGACTCGCTAGTGCGCTTATATAAGATATCACAATTCAGGGAACTGAACAGCATTGGTAGCGGAAACTATCAAGAATGTCAAAGGTAGGTACATTGAGAATATTATTGTTTTTAACATTCTGGCCCTTTTTTTTACCCCCTTTAAATACAGATTTTTAGTCTGGTGAGATGATAGAGTTGTGATATTAATGTTTTGCAACACCGTCTTTATACTCACTAATGATGTATTAAACATTTTACATTAAGAGAGGGTTCCTATGAGCTGAACACTGAACTCCCACTCAATTTTCAGTGATATTCTCACATTAAAAGATAATCTGCTCTTCTCTCTACTTTGCTATGAAATTGTGTATTATGCTTTGATTTTACTTCTACCTACTGCTTTTCTATGGAAAGTGTTTTACAGTTGTCCTTTCTGAACACACTTAAATATAGCTTCCTGTAACAGTTTCACAAAAGAATGCATACACATTATTAAAGAGAAAAAAGCTTATGAGAGGTTGTGCTTACTTAATTGAGCATTTTCATTGTGATATGTAAAGGAAGTAGTGCTGCACAGCATAATTACCATGTCATATTAATTATATGGGGAACCAAAACAAAAAAAAAATAAAGTCTAACTCCTACTCTTGCTCATAACATTAATAGCCACATTATCGCTAAGTAATCTCTTAACGATGAGCTACCAGTTTATAGAACAGAATTATGATATTTTTTCATATGAAAAAGTCAGGACATTCTGCTACTCTAGAGTATCCCCTTTGTCAGCCATTTGTAGGATAGCTATGAGGTTTATGTGCATAGGTTCAGACTGGCCCACAGGCAGGCCCGGACTTCACATAGGGCAGCTGGGGTCCGGGCCGCAGGGCCAGCTCGGATCGCCCGCTGAGGAGGACGGTGTTTCCCCCGGCGGGCCCCGAGTCCCGGCGCCAGTCTGTGGCGCGCTACAGGGGCCGCAATGGTCGCATCAGCGACCGGACCCCTGTGGCAGGGGGCTGATAGGCCCCCCCCTCGCCACACGGCTGCACGGCCGGGTCACCGACCCAGCCATCATGGCCGCCACCTGCACCGCGCGGTGTAAGCAGCGACGAGGCTGAACTTTCTGGATCTACTGATCCCGTCTGTACAGCTCCCAGGAGGCCGCGGGGCAGGCGCGCGATGTAATGGCACCAGCTCCGGAGCAGGTGAAGAGGACGGGACAGCGGGTGAGTATTATATTTTTTTTTTTTTAAACTACTTACTGTTCCTGGCTGCCTATAATAGCCCTGCCCTGGCTACCTTTACCCAGCCCTGGCTACCTATACCCTGCCTGGCTATATGATGCCCTGCCCTGGCTACCTATATACTGCCCTGGCTACCTATACCCTGCCTGGCTACCTATATACGGCCCCTGATACCTATCCCCTGCCCTGGCTACCTATACCCTGCCCTGGCTACCTATACCCTGCCCTGGCTATATGATGCCCTGCCCTGGCTAACTATACCCTGCCTGGCTACCTGATGCCCTGCCCTGGCTACCTATAATAGCCCTGGCTGCCTATACCCTGCCCTGGCTACCTATACCCTGCCCTGGCTATATGATGCCCTGCCCTGGCTACCTATACCCTGCCTGGCTACCTGATGCCCTGCCCTGGCTACCTATAATAGCCCTGGCTGCCTATACCCTGCCTGGCTACCTATCCCCCTGCCTGGCTATATGATCCCCTGCCCTGGCTCCCTATACCCTGCCTGGCTACCTATACCCTGCCTGGGTACCTATACCCTGCCCTGGCTATATGATGCCCTGCCCTGACTAACTATACCCTGCCTGGCTATATGATGCCCTGCCCTGGCTACATATATCCTGCCCTGGCTACCGATACCCTGCCCTGGCTCGATGATGCCCTGCCCTGATTTTAATTTATCCCCTGCCCTGGCTACCTGATCCCCTCCCCTGGCTACTTTTTAAATAGCCCTGGCTGCCTATACCCTGCCCTGGCTACCTATACCCTGCCTGGCTATATGATGCCCTGCCCTGGCTACCTATACCCTGCCCTGGCTGCCTATTATAGCCCTGCCTACCTATACACTGCCCTGGCTGCCTATACACTGCCCTGCCTACCTATATACTGTCCCTGCCTACCTATATACTGTCCCTGCCTGCCTATAAGTGGCCCTGTCTGCCTATATACTGTGCCTGCCTGCATACTGGCCCTGCCTGCATACTGGCCCTGCCTATCTACATACTGGCCCTGCCTGTCTAATGGGAGTCTACCTATTTACATGCCACTTATCTGACATTTTTTAATTTCTAATTTTTAGAGTCTAACATATGCTGTTTGAGGAATTGATAGGAAAATGCTGGAAAAGAGAGGAGTGTAAGATGGACGGGACAGCGGGTGAGTATTATATATATATTATTTTTTTTTAAACTACTTACTGTTCCTGGCTGCCTATAATATCCCTGCCCTGGCTACCTTTACCCAGCCCTGGCTACCTATACCCTGCCTGGCTATATGATGCCCTGCCCTGGCTACCTATACCCTGCCCTGGCTATATGATGCCCTGCCCTGACTAACGCAACCCTGCCTGTCTACCTGAGGCCCTTCCGAGGCTACTTATAGAAGCCCTGGCGGCCTATACCCTGCCCTGGCTACCTATACTCCTGGGCTATATGAGGGCCCTGCCCTGGGCTACCTACACCCTGCCCTGGCTACCTATACCTGGCCCTGGCTATATGATGCCCTGCCCTGACTAACTATACCCTGCCTGGCTACCTGATGCCCAGCCCTGGCTACCTATAATAGCCCTGGCTGCCTGTACCCTGCCCTGGCTACCTATACCCTGCCCTGGCTATATGATGCCCTGCCCTGGTTACCTATACCCTGCCCTGGCTATATGATGCCCTGCCCTGGCTACCTATACCTGCCCTGGCTACCTATACCTCCCTGGCTACCTATACCCTACCTGGCTATATGATCCCCTGCCCTTTTCTACCTATACCCTGCCCTGGTGCCTATTATAGCCCTGCCTACCTATACACTGCCCTGGCTGCCTACACACTGCCCTGCCTACCTATATACTGTCCCTGCCTACCTGTATACTGTCCCTGCCTGCCTATATACTGTCCCTGCCTGCCTATAAGTGGCCCTGTCTCCCTGTATACTGTGCCTGCCTGCTACTGTCCCTCCCCTGCATACGGGCCTGCCTATCTCATACTGGCCCTGCTGTCTAATGGGGGTCTACCTATTTACATGCCACTCTCTGACATTTTTTAATTTCTAATTTTTAGAGTCTAACATATGCTGTTTGGGGAATTGATAGGAAAATGCTGGAAAAGAGAGGAGTCTAAGATGTATTTGTGGTAAATTCTACAGGGATGAGTAGTGACCACTAGAAGAGGACACTGCATGCTGTACTGGATGGAGAAAAAAATGGAAGGGAACAACAAGGGAAGGTATCGTGGAGGTTTGGGCCAGAAGGAGAAGAAAAGAAAAGAAAACTCCCATCAGAGATGACCCTCTCCTGTGAGTCCCTGATGTCAGGGGTCATTTTACTTCTGTGTTGAATCAGTGCTGTATTCATGTGATGGTTACCTGACTACTGGTGATGTGATGTGTGGGGTTGTAGGTTATGTTAGTGCACACCTGACTCTGTGATGAGGGGTTTCTCTGCATCACTATTTCTTCCTCGCTTGTATGTAAGGAGCTCTCAAACGGAGCGGTTTTGGTGCGTTTTTTGATGCATTTTTTCTGTGCAGAAATGTACAGCATTAACTGCTCTGCCTTTCTGCACAAAATGCATCAAAAACACATAAAAAATGCACCGAAAACTCTCCGTGTGAAAGCACCTTTATAGTGTCGTTATTTTAGACAGTGGCGACGTGCGAGAACAAGGGACATTTTGTAAGCGGATATTGTATGTGGGCTGCTGGGGGCTTAGTGCCAGGGCTGATTTTTATTCCCAGTCCGGCCCTGCCCATAGGGGAAACCCTGGTGGGCCCCTGGGCATGGTTGTCCTGGGGTTGCTTTTCAGGAAGACAACCAGAGTGCTAGGTTCATGTGCAGTATATGCAGACATGTACAGTAGCTGTAGAGTGGGCCCCAAGGATCAACTTTATTAGTGGGTACCAGGAATAAACTCCACTGGTGGGCCCCAGACAACACAGTCCACCCCATGTATATTAGCTTTTTTGGTGTTACATCAAATACCTTATGTACAAGCAGTCGCTGGGTTATGTACAGGATAGGAACTGTAAGTGCGTTCTTAAAGTGGTTTTCTCGCTACAAAGACCATATCTGTAATGATGGGGACAGTAAAAATAACCACTTTTGCGATTGGTTTGCATTACCTAAATCACTTAGTATAGCAGGTATGAGCCAATCTCTGTGTGTCTAGAGCTATTTCTGCAGCAAGTGGATGGGTCACACTCCCTTTTCTGTAATTGGCTGCCTAATATTTAATTCAGCCCTGTTAGGACATGCCCCCGGGGTGGGACATGCCCCCTGTGCTGTGATTGGCTTCCTGCACTCCCTCTGCTTACTTCCCTCTGAGCTGTGTAAAATGAAAGTGAAACTAGCTGTCTCAGTTTTCTATGCTGACTGTGTCTGTATAATAAAGGCTCTCTGAGCTTCTTTATGCTCCTCTCCCAGCCCTATGTGAAGCATCTGGGCAATTACGGAGTCTCGAGCTGCTAGATTCCCTCTCCCCCCATATAACACAGCCTTATACACATATACACATACATTCCTCACAGGCTGTATGTATAACTGCTTCCAGCAATGCAGGCGTTCTGGTTACAAGGAGCTTGTGCAGCCTGGGAGGAAAGTGACAGCTCTGCAGACATGAGAACCATTGCAGGAGGTCTGCAGAGCTGTGACATCCTTCTATCTCTCACTGCTCATACAGAATGATGTCACCAGTCTTCAGTGAGGGAAGACACCTACTGGCAGGAGAGATCCGCCCCTATAAGTCGGAAAAGGTATATTTAGTACATATGTGGTGTGGAATGTTGACACTTGTAGTTCCACAGCTACAAATACCAGCATGCCACACGTATTAATTGTATGGGTACTGACAAGTATATGTGTTTAACATCTGCTGCTGTGGAATGCTGACACTTGTAGTTCCACAGCTACTGTGGATCTACAAGTGGCAGGATGAGACAGCAACGGATGTTAAACACATGTACTTGTCAGCACCCATATTATGCATGATAAACTGTGAATATTATCTGGAAATCAGCAGTTATGCTACCTAGGTTCACATCCACTTTTGAAGTGCAAACCCAGCATTTGAGGAAGAAATACTATGCATGTGAAATTCGGTCAGTATGTCCTGGCAGATGCTAAACTCCAACACGAAATTTAGCCAAAATCCCATCCCTGGTGATCACATGGGGCTAATCAGGCAGCGGCTTCACATGTAGTGATCAACGGGATCTCCCCCCAGCAAAACAGAAAACGTGGGAGTGAGGTCAGCACACACCGAACTCACTCACAGGAGAGTCAAAGGAAAATGCCCCCGCCCTTGTAGACCCTGTCCCCTAATTTGGGCACCCTGATGGTAGGTATGTAAGGCAAAAGCAGCTCTCCTAGGTCTACAGCCATCTTCCCATTCCTGCTGCTCCTAAACAATGCTGCAGCTCTGCAGTCAGCGGCCCAAGCATAGGAAGACATGACAGATTATCACACCAGCCCCGGGTCCCGCTGCTACAGGGACACAGAGGAGGGAGCTGTCAGCCGCAGGCTATTTATAGACGTTTATTTTTTAATAGAACTGGGTGACGGTGAATGTCCATTTGTAGGCCGGGAAAATATGCAGTGACCGTTCCCCCAATTTTTTTGCCGGGGGAATTCTGCCATTATTTTTAAAAAGATTTTTTCTTTTAAATAGGTTAAAAAAAATTGTCCTTAAATTTTGGGAGATTTTCTAGCCTTTTATTAAATTTGGGAAACCTAAAACAGAATTTAAATCTAGTGCCTTTCAAAAAAAAAAAAAAATCGGGAAAAGGCGGGAAAATATAAAAATTAACAAAAAAAGTTAAAGAAAAACTCTGGAGATAGAAGGCTTTTGGGCCGGGGTTTTTTTTTAACCCTCACCGGGCTGTGGTGGGAAATTCATTATTTTTTGGGACAATATAAAAAATAAATTGGTACAGTTAGTTAAAACAAGTGCCAACAGCAAATGAATTGGGTCAAACTGCTCTCATTTCTTCGGGCCTCATCAGGGGGAATTTTGGGTTTTTTAAAATTTTTGGAAATGACATAAAAGCAGGAAAAGCGTGCCCCCCCGGGGGGGAAAATATTCCACTCCCATAGAAAACAGATTGACCAGATTTCAGCAACATTTTTCACTCACTTTCAAAAAAAATAGAAGAGTTCAAACTTTCATCAGAATATTCTTTTAGACCCCAAAATTGTTGCCCATGTGGTCACTGCTTCG
The DNA here is from genome assembly GCA_025379985.1 of Phyllomedusa bahiana. Taxonomy (NCBI): domain Eukaryota; kingdom Metazoa; phylum Chordata; class Amphibia; order Anura; family Hylidae; genus Phyllomedusa; species Phyllomedusa bahiana. Next base: position 6,782 of record JAODAL010015531.1, read on the forward strand.
TCACCAACCCAAGTTAGTGAGAGGGGGCCTTTTCTTTTAACCTGGAAAAAATTTAAATCAGTTTTGAGGTCATTTTATGAAGGAAAAAACCGATGGGGGCGTTTACTTTTTCCAGAAAAAATTCTTAAACCCCACAAATGTTATTGGGGCCCTTTTTTTATTTTGCATATTTACAATTTTTTTTAATTTTTTTGTGTTCTAAAATTGTATACAATAAATACAATAAATTTATAGACAATCATCTTGGCTCTCATACATAACTTTGACCTTTAACTATTTAGCATATGTTTAGTTCTGCAGATTTTTGTCATGTAACTGCATTGTTACTGTTTTGCTCCTGGTGGTGTGACAATCTTTTTCTTCTTGTTACTAAAAATTACAACTTCTCACATGCCCTAATAGCTCAGTGCGTTATTAGGCTGATTCCCAAGTGAAAGGTCACTGGTTGGAGCAGCTATGAAGAAGATTTCCCAAGAAAAGAGAAGCAGCATCATCCAGCTCATCGATAGCATCTCTCGACCAAAAAAACTGCCAAACTGCATCATGTGAGGCCATGACAGCTGGAAGAATATGAAATGAAGTCTGTCCATCCATTCCAAAGCTGGACGTCCAGGCATAGAGTCAATAGAGTCAACAGACACAGTAGAGGAGGTGGCTCGTATGCTTCATAAGAGAGATCACAAAAGTCCATGCAAGCACAGTGCAACACGCATTACACAAGTCTGGAATGTTGGCCCGAAAAAAGGTGAAGAAGCCTTGACTTCAATCTCGTCATAAGCAGCATTGGCTCAAGTTTGGAAAAAAGTAAGAAAAATGGAAAATTGGACACGGGTGATTTGGAGTGATGAGTTGAAAGTCAATAGACCAGGATCTGATGGGTACGAATGGGTTTGAAAGACTCAAGGGAAAAGAGAGCTAACGGATCGAGAAATGGAAGAAACTGTCAGGTTCGGTGCAAGAAGCCTGATGATATGGGTTGTTTCACAGCCAAAGATGTTGGATACTTAACCAGGATTGATGGTGGTCTCAATGCTGAGCTATATGTGAGTGTCCTACAAGATGAGTTACTTCATATACTCGAGTATTAGGTGTATGAAAAGCACGACATAGTGTTCCAGCAGGACAATGACCTTAAGCATACATAAAGGTTGGAGAAGTAATGGTTGAATGACAATGAAGTAGAGCTGCTGTATTGGCCTCCACAGTCCCCAGACCTCAACCCAATTGAACACTTGTGGGTAGAGTTGAAGAAAAAGCTATATCTGTACACAAGTCCAGTATGCACCAACCAACATTGGGAACGTGTAGAAGAAACTGGGGATCAGATTTTGGTCAAGACATGCTTGAATCTGATCCATGCCCAGAAAGATTCAGACAGTGCTAAAAGCCAAATGTGGTTTTACCAAATGCTAAAATAATAAAAATTAACATTTTAGGAGCAAAACAGTAACAATGCATGATAATTATAATAATAATAATAATCTTTATTTATATAGCGCCAACATATTCACAATTTGGAGGGTGTAGGTGCAGACATAAAAAAAACATACATTGCACAATGAAAAGCTACTTACAGATGAGACACAAGGTGAGAGGGCCCTGCTCGCAAGAGCTTACAATCTATTAGGTTGTACGGGAGAGACGAAGGGTAAGAAGTGGTAGATTTACAATGGTCCAGCCATGTGACATAAATATGGGGTTATTTTATGTAGAATTCAGACGGACCTGCAACCCAGAATGTACATCTATATACAGTTAAGTGCCGAAAATGAGTGCGCTGGTGGGAGAGGGGGGGGGGTGTTAGGCATTAGGGATTCTGGTAGGCCAGAGTGAGAAGATGTATTCTCAGGGCCCTCTTAAAACTATGAGAGTTCTGAGTGTGCCTGATCGCCTGCGGTAGCATGTTCCAGAGAACTGGTGCTGCACGTTTGAAGTCTTGAAGACGTGCATGGGAGGTTCGGATGATTGAGGAATGTCATCTGATATCATCAGCAGAGCGGAGAGAGGGGGTAGGGTGGTAGACAGAGATGAGGGAGGAGATGAAGGGGGGTGCAGCGCTGTGGAGAGCTTTATTGGTGAGTTTATATTGTATCCTGTACTGAATGGGCAACCAGTGCAGTGACTGACACAGGGTAGAGGCATCAGTGTAGCGGCTGGAAAGAAAGACAAGCCTGGCTGCTGCATTCAGGACAGATTGGAGAGGGGAGAGTTTGCACAGAGGGAGACCAATAAGCAGGGAGTTACAGTAGTCAAGACGAGAATGAATAAGAGCAACAATGAGAGTTTGAGTTGTTTTCACAGTGAGAAAAGGACGGATTCTGGATATGTTCTTGAGGTGTAGGTGACGGGAATGGGCTAGGAATTGGATATAGGGGGTGAAAGACAGATCGGAATCTCGTATAACTCCCAAACAGCGGGCCTGCTGCCTCGGAGTTATGAGGGTGCCACACACTGAGACTGAAATGGCAGGGTAAGGTTGGTTAGTAGATGGTGGGATGACTAGAAGTTCAGTTTTAGTGAGGTTTAGTTTGAGATAGAGAGAGGACATGATGTCAGAGACAGCGGACAGATGATACATAACAAGAATCTGCAGAAGTAAGCAGATGTTAAATACTTGCAAGTCAATTTTATGTATAAGATAGGTAAGATGATTGTCCATAAAATGATCGTAGCCTCATGTACAAGGCTGCAGTGGATGGTAAGATATGGAGCCTGAAAGTCAAAAGATCAAAACATTGTTACCACTTTGCTTGTCAGTGTTTGTTCTACCTAAATAGCTTGATTATTGTATCATAAGGTGATAAACAGCCTGATGTTACCATTTTAATACAGTAAAGTTATCACTTAAACAAGCGCCATGTATGATGGAGTCAGGAGTCGGGAGTCAGGGAAATTTAGGTGTTGGAACTTTGGCTTACCTACTCCACAGCGCTGCCCTCATCTCCGTAATGGTAGTTCTCTGTTAAGATGGATGTTCTGGACACATAGAAAGCAGCTAGCTTAAATATAAGTGTGTTTATCCCCTTAAAGACCCAGCCAGTTTTGGCCTTCCTGACACAGCCCTATTTTTGAAATCTGACATGTCACTTTATGTGAGAATAACTTTTTGACACTTTTATCTATCCATGTGATCCAGAGAATGCTTTCTCGTGACACATTCTGCTTCAAGTTAGTAAGAAATTGTGGTCCATACAATCTTAGTTTGTGAAAAATATCCACATTTTGTGAAAATTTTGAAAAAATTTTCATTTTCTAAGTTCTAAAATATCTGCACTCAAGACAGATAATTATTCACAACAAAATAGTTTAGAACTAGCATCTACCATACATTCACTGTAGGTTGGCATCATTTTTTAAATGTCTTTTTATTTTTTATGACATTAGGGGGCTTAGAAATTTATTAGTCACTTCTCACATTTTCAAGAAAATTTACAATATACATAATATACATACCCAGAAGGATCTCGCTCCTTTTATGTCTCGCTTAGTTACTGCGAATGCTAGATCGTGATAGTGAAGGGGTTCATTGACACCCCCTCTCCCCCCCCCGTGTGATCTCTTGTTGGGACCGATGCTGCGGGATGTCAGCTGCAATATACAGCTGACATATGGCAGCGATCGTGCGAACTCTGTTTTAGAGTTCGTATGATCTACAGGACGTTTCCATACATCCATGTGCATTAACCCCCAAATGACCTGGATGTATGGATGTATCCAAGGTCATTAAGGGGTTAAAGTAATTGGACCCAAAATTTATGAGACCATCTTAATCATCATTCTATGCTGCAAAATGTTATATCAATGTATTATTTTGATAGCAGTTATCCATGCATGTTGCATTTAGGGCAAGGCAAGTGATGAACCATAGTTTGTTGTTACATAGTTTGTAAACCTGAAAAAACACGTATGTCTATCCAGCTCAGCCTGTTGTGCTGTAGTGTTGATCCAGAGGAAGGCAAAGAAAATAATCCTTCCTGATTCCAATCAGAAGAAATCCCTGTATCAACAACCCTTCTCCAGAATCCTAGTCACTATAACTTGATATATTATTACACCTATAAATGCATCCAGGCCCTTTTTTGAGCTGTTTTAGTGAATTTACCATGATAATTTCCTCTGGCAGAGAGTTCCACAGCTTCACTGCTCTTACAGTAAAGAATTCTCTTCTATGTTTCTGTAAAAACTTTTTTTTCCTTTACATGTAGAGGATGCCCCCTTGTTCTAGATACATTCCTGGGTATACAGTGGGGAAAAAAAGTAGTTAGTCAGCCTCCAATTGTGCAAGTTATTCCACTTAAAAAGATGAGAGACGCCTGTAATTGACATCATAGGTAGACGTCAACTATGAGAGACAAAATGAGAAAACAAATTCAGAAAATCACCTGTCTACAACCTCAAACAGTCACACTCCAAACTCCATTATGGTGAAGACCAAAGAGCTGTCGAAGGACACCAGAAACTAAATTGTAGCCTTGCACCAGGATGGGAAGACTGACCAAGCAACTTGGTGTGAAGAAATCAACTGTGGAAGCAATAATTAGAAAATGGGAGACATACAAGACCACTGATAATCACCCTTGATCTGGGGCTCCACGCAAGATCTCACCCTGTGCGGTCCAAATGATCACAAGAACGGTGAGCAATAATCCCAGAACCACATGGGGAGACCTAGTGAATGACCTGCAGAGAGCTGGGACCAATGTAACAAAGGCTAGCATCAGTAACACACTACGCCGCCAGGGACTCAGATCCTGTAGTGCCAGACGTGTCCTCCTGCTTAAGCCAGTACATGTCCAGGCCCATCTGAAGTTTGCCAGAGAGCATTTGGATGATCCAGAAGAATACTGGGAGAATGTCATATGGTCAGATGATACCAATGTAGAACTGTTTGACAGAAACATAACTTGTCGTGTTTGGAGGAGAGAGAATGCTGAGTTGCATCTAAAGAACACCACACCCACTGTGAAGCATGGGGGTGGCAACATCATGCTTTGGGGCTGTTTCTCTGCAAAGGGACCAGGACAACTGAACCGTGTTCATGAAAGAATGAATGGGGCCATGTATTGTGAGATCTTGAGTGTAAACCTCCTTCCATCAGCAAGGGCATTAAACATGCTGGGTCTTTCAGCATGACAATGATCCCAAGCACACCGCCAGGGCAATGGAGGAGTGGCTTCGTAAGAAGCATTTCAAAATCCTGGAGTGGCCTAGCCAGTCTCCAGAGTTCATCCCCATAGAAAACTTTTGGAGGGAGTTGAAAGTCTGTGTTGCTCAGCGACAGCCCCAAAACATCACTGCTCTAGAGGATATCTGCATGGAGGAATGGGCCAACATACCAGCAACAGTGTGTGCCAAACTTGTGAAGACTTACAGAAAATGTTTGACCGCTGTCATTGCCAACAAAAGATACATAACAAAATATTTAGATGAACTTTTGTTATCAACCAAATACTCATTTTACACCATAATTTGCAAATAAATTCTTTCCAAATCAGACAATGTGACTTTCGGGATTTGTTTTCTCGTTTTGTCTCTCATAGTTGAGGTCTACATAAGATGTCAATTACAGGCCTCTCTCATCTTTTTAAGTGGGAGAACTTGCGCAATTGGTGGCTGACTAAATACTTTTTTCCCCCACTTTAAATAAATCATGGGAGAGATCTATATATTGATATATTTCTACATAATTTATTAGGTCTCTCCAAAGCCATCTTTAATGTAACGTAAACCACCCTAATCTTGCTAATCTTTCTGGGTATTGCAGTCCACCCAGTCCTTTTATTATTCTTGTTGCCGCCTTTGTACCTGTTTAAGCTCTACAATGACTTTCTTGTGCACTGATGCCCAAACCCGTACACAATATTCCATGTGTAGTCTGACCAGTGACTTGTATAATGGGAAAATTATGTTCTCATCTTGTGCCTCTTTGCCCCTTTTAATACAATCCATGATATTATTTGTTTTGGCAACTAAGATTCCTAAGTCCTTTTCATGTCCATTTTACCCAGAGTTTTTCCATTTAACCATGGCATGGATTCTTCCTTTCCATGTGCATAACCTTCATCTTATCCAGATTCCTTTGTAATAGAACATCACCCTCTATTTATTGTGCTAATTACTTTACACAGCTTAGGATCATCTACAAGGATTGGTAGTCTACTGTACAATTCCTCTGTCAAGTCCATATTAGTGTGTATATATATATATATATATATTAGTGGCGGACCAGCTACATGTAGTTGCCTGTTTCTGCCACTAGGTGGAGATATACCAGAGTGGTATATGCGACATGCCACCAATAGGAATAGGAGCCGGTCATATGTATTGTCAGCCACACTGAGCGGTTGGCAAAGGTGTATGGTTAGTTTGGCTTTTCAGCCGTTCTTGGGGTCGGCTCTTATTGGGAGTAGACAATGTGTCGGGTGGGTGTCTACTCCCCATGTTCCCACGTACCCATGTTCCCGTGTTCCAGCACATGTTTTGGCATGGCCTTGGAGGCCTACAAAAGCCTGCTGCTCCAGGTAATCAGGGGGGCGTGGTCTGCTACCTGGACAGTGAAGCAGCAGAGCGGAGGAGAGAGCTCTGGCCCCCAGAGGCTTAGGAGAAGCCAGAACCCAGCAGGAAGCTGGGTAAGAGTTATGTGTTTGTGTGCTTCGGCGATAGCCTTGACCACGAGTTAAGGGGGGACATGTTATGTTCGTTAGTGGCTAGACGGCCTAGAAAGTTTGTTTGTGTTTTGTGCTGTAACCTAAACCTGGCTTGTAGAGGAAATAAAGCTGGCCTGAAGCCTGAAAGAGAAGCCTGGTGTCAGTGTGACATATATTGGTGTGCCAGACCGCTTACCAAAAGCGGCGATCCCAGAGCTAAGTAACCCCGGGGCAGTCCAAGATGGCTAAGCGAGTGCTTACAATTGGTGGAGGTATGCGAAGGGCATAATTGGCGCAAAAGGTGGTGCACAAATAAGTGCAAAGAAGTCTTGCTACAGTGACATTTAAAGGGGCAGAGACCTGAATGTTAGCTCTGTATGAGCAAGCGTGTTTGGAAGAGACACCTGTATACAGACTGTTGCCTGTGTGGGAAGGCTGCCAAAGTGCCCAAGAGAGTATCTCTGGAGAGACATTGGACGCACCCCAGTACAGAGACGGTGTGTTGGTGCTGGCCTTGTGGGGTTTAAAGTGACTGTGCTGTCTAAAAAGTCTGTGTTGCTGGTGTCTGGAAATTTTTTTTTTTTTTTTGGCAATGGAGGAGCTGCTCGCCCAGTTAATGGAGGCCAATGCCAAGCAGCAAGAGTGTAATAAACAGCTCCGGGCGCAGTTTGAAGCAGAGCATGAGGCAATAAAAGCGATTGCCAATGGGTTCCAAGCTGCTGTGGTGTCTGGAGAGGCTGAGCCAAAAATGGAAAATTCAGCTGCCAAAATTCACCAACCTGACTGGTGCAACGGATGCTTACAAGTGGAAATGTGCTGGAGAGGCTGTCCGGTTGCCAAGAGGCCATGGGTTCCAAGTCCCCGGAGAATGGCGCCGTCCCAGAGGTGGTGGATGTGGGCTGTTGCTATGGGCAACCAACCCGATCGACTGCTTGAGCGGATGTCCTGTGACCAGGAGGCAGTGTCGTCCAACAAAAGGAGTCCACTTCAGGACACGGAGTTACTGAGGGAACTACTGCTGCCGTTGCCATGGGGGCAACCACGGTCATCAGCAGGAGCCTGCTACCATCCAGCAGAGGGAGCCGTGCTGGAGGTGCCACAGAGTGGAGAGGTGTGCTTCTGACTGCCCCCTCAGGAGGAGGCCAGAGAGGTCGCAGCTGCAAGCGCTGGAGTTCCAGGTGGATGAAGCACCACCCATGGCTAATGAGAATGGTCAGCAGGAGAGTTCCAGAGCGAACCCAGACACCGTTCCCAGTGTGGAGACTCGTCACAGACCTGGTAAGACTGCTCCAGTGGGGATTGTTAGGCCGTGTTCACACGGCTTATTCACGGCGGATTTGTGCGCCGTATTGAGCGCACAAATCCGCCGTGAATACGGGGCGGCGACGGGGGTGGGGCCGGAGGCGGCGGGGGCGCTGTTTCCCGGCCCCATAGACAATGCATTGTTTACGGCGCGTCTGCGCCGAAATAAAGTGCATGTCACTTTCTCCCCCCGCGGCGGATTTTGCCGAGCGGGAGGAGTGAACGGATTCCACTGTTCTCTATGAGAGCAGTGGATTACCGTAATGACTCAGACGGATTGGCGCCATTGAAGCGAAACCGGCGCGGAATACGGCGCCAATCCGTCGGCAAATAAGCCGTGTGAACGGGGCCTTACGGTCTGGGGGACTGTAGGTCATGTGCATGACCTATGTGAGGACTTGGCTGGGCTAAATGGAGGCCCGGATATGCAGCCTGAACAGGAGAAGGGGGCTAATAGAAGAATGACTGTGGACTCAGTGCCTTAAAAGCTGTATTACCTGTGGGGAATGATGATGCTTTTACCTCATGTCTTATAAATCTGCCTGTGATCCATGATCCGGCCACACAGCCTGAGCAGGGGGATGTTAGCTGTGTGACAGAGTTAGCTGCAGTAATGGCCAAGTGTGAAGTAGCTGCTAAAGCAGGAGCAGGGTGTAGCTCAGGAGCGGCCCTGTGTGAAGGAAATGCAATGTGTGAACAGGCTGCTGCAGCCAGAGCAGCAGAGGGGATTAGCGCTAGTGCGCCCCTAGAGGTCATAGGGGAGAGCAGCCCAAGTAGCACAGATGATATGTGTCCTGGGATGGATAGCCAGCAGTTATGTTCTGATCCTGTTGGTCCCAGTGAGATGTTTGCATATTTTAATGGAAACTCTGCAAGTGTGTTGCCTGAAAGAGAAACGGCTCCCATGAAGGTGATTGCTCTGGTGTGGTGTATGAGGGCTCTACTACCATGTATGAGGAGACTATGAGTGATGAAAATACGTTTGTGAAAAAAATGTGTGCCAAGGCACATTATGTGTGCAGCCCCAATCAATGTATTACAGAGAACTTTATCTGTGATGAAAATCCAGATTCTGATCCTGCAGGGAATAAAGAGAACAGGCATGCTGGGATCTGTAGTGCAGTTGAGTTCACTGGCTCCAATGGTGGCTGTATTTCCAGTAGCTTTTACTGCAGTGGTCCCAAAGACTACAGTGACTGTAGGAATGGAAAATATGAGCTGTTAGACCCAGAAAAAAAGAGTGTTTGCTCAGGCGCTAGTGAGGGGCAAGTGAGGATTGAATCCTCAATGGAAAGGGAAGTCCCGTTTTGAGAGGGTTGATAATTTTTCCCAAAAAGTTAGGGAGGAAATTTACCATATACAGGGTGGTAGGCCCCTGGTTTATGGCCCCTGCAGGTGGCCTATAGAAAGCCAGATGTCGCGTCCCTCGTTAAAAATGGTCTGCCATTGACTCCATGCAAAATTTGGAAAGGGGATGATTGAAAGTAAAGTAGGCCGATAGGGGTTGTGTGTTCTCCTTAGAGACGGTTACAGAGGACAGGGGGAAAGGATCCATATTTTAGTGCATAAGTGGGTTTTTTCACGGGAGAAATGAGAGGTGTGCACAGGGGAAGTTCACGGACATTAAGAAGGGGCCATTGCAAAATGTCGAACAGCGTTCTAGAGATGGAAAAACCGACATCGGTGAGGGGTTTTGGCCGGGGGGAACCCTGAAATTTTAGCTTTCATGTTAGGGGGGCCACATGGGTCCTGGGGTAGCGGAAGTTATCATTGAGGTAAACCGGTTTCCTCTGGCAGAAATCAGATGACACTAGTACCAAAGATGGAGCTTCAAGGGCAGGAGATGGCAGTAGCACCAAGCCCTTTGGGCTGAAGGTGGTGACATTTTTGCAGAGTGTGCATGTGTTACGCCCATTGAAGTGCCTTGACCTGTCATTTGCCCAGGGGGGAAGGATGCATGGTATGACCCAAACGAGTTTTGGGGGGACCTTTTGTCTCTGCCCCTGAGGTTGTGGGAAACTTTTGCCCCAAAATAGGGTTTTTGACCCCGGGGGAGCCTGACAAGGTGAGAAACCCCTACGGGCTTTATTGAGGGGGGGGGAAAATGGGGCGCCCGGGCACATGTAGTTGCCTGTTTCTGCCACTAGGGGAGAAATACCAGAGTGGTAAAAGCGACATGCCACCAAGGATATGTGGCCTTGGGTGGAAAGGAGCCGGGTCATATGTTTTTCACCACACTAAAGGGTTGGCAAAGGTTATGGTTAGTTTGGGTTTTTCAGCCGTTCTTGGGGCGGTCTTTTTTGGGGGTAGACAATGTTTCGGGTGGGGGTCTACTCCCCATTTCCCACATCCCAATTCCAGCACATGTTTTTTCATGGCCTGGACCCTACAAAAGCCTGCTGCCCCCGGAATCAGGGGGGGGTCTGCTACCGGACATGAAAAACAGCAAACGGAGAGAGAGCTCTGGCCCCAGAGGCTTAGGAGAACCAAACCCACAGGAACTGGGAAATTATGTGTTTGGTGCTTTGGGGATGGCCTTTTACCACGATTAGAGAGGGCATGTTATGTTTATTAAATGGCTAGACGGGCCCAGATGTTTATTTTTGTTTTGTGCTGTAACCCAAACCCCGGGGTTGTAGAGGGAAAAAAAGCGGGCCCGAAACCAAAGAGAAACCTGGGGGTCGGTGACATTATTGGGGTGCCGACCGCTTACCAAAACGGCGATCCCCGAGCTAAGAACCCGGGGGGGTCCAAGATGGCTAAGCGAGTGCTTACAATATATATACATTTAAAAAATAATTATATATACACACATAGTGGGGGTTTTCAGCTTCATGCTAGTCATGGTAAGGGCAGACACAAGTTTTAGGAGCCAACATACACAAAAGTTTGTCTCCAGGATGCAAACCACAACAAAAAGAACACGCATTCTTCAGCTTGTGAACAGAACCAGTTTAAACACAGTCCTTTCCTCAGGAACAACTAAATTGTAAGTAATGGAACAGCCTCACCAGGTCAGTGGCACAGATTCCACAGCAAACAGTTGGCAGCTTCAAGCCTCCACAGCTCACTAAAGCCTCTAGCTTTCTCAGACTGTTCCACACTGAGCTGTGTCAGCTGTCTCTTATCCACCTGGTAAGGCCTAGAATGGAGCATGGGAGCGACCTTTCCCACCTACGCTCTCTGGCTGCTCCATGAAAAACCTGACCTGGACTACCATAAAAATAAAGCAGCTCAGCAACTAAACACTGCTGGCAACAGAGTAAAGGCTTTTTCATATCACCGTGGCCAGCCACCTGGGTGATACATACCTGCCATACATACCTCTATATTATTTCCTTCACTGTGTGTGTGTGTGTGTGTATATATATATATATATATAATAATTATAATAATATATATATATATATAAAATATATAAATTATAATTGTAGGGGTTGGAGCTCGGTGGTCAGCGAAGTCCCAGGGCAAAGGGGAGACACAGACAGACTTGTAGCAGAAGCAGGTTCTTGTCCGGCATTTATTGTGCGAATGGCAGCCAAAAGTATATGTCAATTACAAATAGTATACAAAATAAACCCTGCTCGTCGAGCACTAAACTAAACAAAAGTAATCCTTACTACCGTTTTGTAGCTTGGAACTTGTGGTGTAGCCTCTCAGGCCCAACTTCCTGGCCTGTAACTGCAGACACACCCACAGTCAGCTGACTAGCTGACTTATACAGCCAGACGAAACATATCCCCCCCTCTGCTCAGACCTGTGGGGAGGAGCACACTGTGCCTTGCTGAGATCCAGGACGATGTTCCACATAAAACTTGTAGTCTTGTAAGGCCAAGAACCATCTGGTAACCTTAGCATTCTTGCCTTTATTCTGGGTCATCCATTTTAAAGGTGAATGGTCGGTGACCAGCCTGAATTGTCTGCCCAACAAGTAGTACCTCAATGACTCAATCGCCCACTTAAAGGCCAGGCACCTCCCTCTCAATTATGGCGTAATTTTTTTCCACCGATGTTTAACTTCCTGCTATGTAAACCACTGGGGTGTTCTTCACCATTAACTACCCGTGTACAGGAATGCTCCTAGACCCACATTAGAGGCATCTGCCTGTACTATAAATTCCCTTTTAAAGTAGGGTGCAATTAACACTGGCCTCTTACATGAGACCTCTTTTAATTTCTGGAAGACTTCTTCTGACTTTCCCTCCCATTTTACCCTTATTGGACTTGGCACCTTTTGTAAGGTCTGTCAGGGGCTGCGATGGTGGCAAAATTTGGGACAAACCTCTGATAATATCCAGCAATCCCTAGAAAGGCTGTCATCTGTTTTTTTGAGACTGGTTGTGGCCAATTTTTAATAGCCTCGACTTTGTCCATTTGTGGTTTAATAACCCCACGTCCAATATTGTATCCCAAGTAGCGAGCTTCCTCAAGACCAATCGCACACTTTTTAGGGTTTGCTGTCATACCAGCCTCTCGGATAGAGTCTACCACTGCCTGGACCTTACATAGATGCGATTCCCAGTCTGTGCTAAAGATGACCACATCGTCTAAGTAGGCCGCTGAATATGCTCCGTGGGGCTGTAGGATTATATCCATAAGTCTTTGAAAAGTGGCTGGGGCCCCATGCAGGCCAAAAGGGAGTACTATGTACTGAAAATGGCCATCTGGCGTAGAAAAAGCGGTCTTTTCTCTTGCCTCCTTGATGAGTGGCACCTGCCAGTACCCTTTGGTCAGGTCAAGGGTGGTAATATATCTTGCAGGGCCCAGCCATTCAATTAATTCGTCCACCCTTGGCATGGGATAGGCATCGAACTTTGACACCTCGTTTAACCTCCGGAAGTCATTACGGCCTCAGCCTCACCTTTTGGCCGGGGTCTGTCACAATGTCATGCTCAATGACATTCGTCCGACCTGGTACTTCTGAGAAGTCTCTCTTTCCTTTGCAGGAACTCTCTGATCCTTGTACCGAATGCCGAAAATGACGGGATATAGGCCCTGGGAAACTCGGCTGGGTACTTTCTTGCCTCCCTTTCTGCTTTGAAAACCTCCGTCCTTCCAGGTTTTAGAAATTTGGGGTTTGGTTTTAAATTTAAGGCTTTTTTTCCCCCGACTGGTACACCTTGTAGTTTACCTCGCTTACTTTTCCCCTGACCTCATAGGGACCTTGCCACTTAGCGAGGCATTTACTCTCTACGGTTGGCACTAAAACCAACACAGTTTCACCTGGTTTAAATGACCTGACCCTCGAGACCAAATGTTTTTCTGGCCTGTGCTTCCTGACTTGCTGCATTGTTTTTTTACGATTGGCAAAACTGCCAAAAACCTGTCTTGCATGGGGCCTATTGGCTATAACACTGCGGTGGGGGGTTTGCTTTTTCCCCCCAGGTTTTCCTTAGCCATGTCAAAACCCCGGGGATGCCACCATACTAGCTAAATGGGGAGAAATGTGGCGTTGCGGGACCTCTCGGATGGAAAAAATTAAGTATGGTAACAAGGCCCCAGCCCCTTTCCATTTTGTCCACTCCCTTTTTTAAGCACCCCTTTAGAGTTCGGTTAAAACCGTTCTCCCAGGGCCATCCGTCTGGGGATGGTACACGGACGTACGCAGATGGGTGATGTTCAGGAGCCGACATAGCTCTTTGGTAATTTTTGACATAAAGGGCGTCCCCTGGTATGTCAAGATCTCTTTTGGGATGCCAGCTCTAGTGAACATCTGAAACAGCTCACGTGCAATGACTTTGGATGACGTGTTTCTAAGCGGGATGGCTTCGGGGTAACGGGTGGCGTAATTTAGCACGACTAATATGTGCTGGTGACCTCTTGCAGACTTTGGGAGTGGCCCTACTAGGTCCATGGCTATACGCTCAAAAGGGACCTCAATGATGGGTAGTGGGTTACAAAATGATGGGTAGCGGGTTACGAAATTGTGGCCGTGGGGCATTAACTTGGCATTCTGGAAAGGATGAAACAGCACTGGTAAAAGAGAAGAGTAGTGCATGTCCAACAGACTGACCAAATCTGGCAGAAATATAAAAAATAGGGAAGGACAGCACTTCTGAAAAAAAGGTGTCTTTATTTATCCCAGCAAAGTTTCAGATCTGAACAAAGGCTTGTTGGGATAAATAAAGACACCTTTTCTTCAGAAGTGCTGTCCTTCCCTATTTTTTTTTCTATTGCAGAGCAGAGAGCGAGCGCTCCCTGCTACACAATAGAACTCCGGAAAGCCGTCTGCTTGCGGCTGTCCGGAGTCTCCTGGACAGGCAGCGCGCGATGTCATCATGCTGCCTGCACTGCCGGATGACATCACGACCCCTGTGCCAGCAGACGGAGCACCTGGGAGTCCGGGACAGCAAGGGAGTGAGGTAAGTGCTTGTATTTTTTTTTTTTTTTAATATCTGCCTATAACTGCTTATGGGGACATATACTTGCCTATAACCGCCTATGGGGACATATACCTGTCTATAGCTGCCTATGGGGACATATACCTGCCTATAACTGCCTATGGGGACGTATACCTGCCTATAAGGACCTATACCTGCCTATAACCTGTCTATACGGCCATATACCTTCCTATAGATACATATAACTGCCTATGGGACATATACCTACCTATAATCTGCCTATAGGGACATATACCTGCCTATAACCTGCCTATGGGGGATATATACCTGCCTATTACCTGCCTATGGGGGAACATAAAACTGCCTATGAGGGGACATATAACTGCCTATAACCTGCCTGCAGTACTCTATAACCTGCCTATGAGGGGACATATACCTGCCTATAATAGCCTATACCTGCCTATAGGAGACATACTGGTCTATACATGCTATGGGGGACACATACCTGCCTATGGGGGACATATACTTGCCTATACCTGCTTAGAGGAGACATTAAACTGCCTATAACCTGCCTATGTGGGACATTAAAGTGCCCATACCTGCTTATGGGGGACATTAAACTGCCTATACCTGCCTACGGGGGACATTTTTATTTTTGAAATTTAGCAGTAGCTGCTGCATTTTCCACCCTAGGCTTATACTCGAGTCAATAAGTCTTCCCAGCTTTTTTGGGGTAAAAGTAGGTGCCTCGGCTTATTCTCGGGTCGGCTTATACTTAAGTATATATGGTATATATATATATAGAGATGGCGTTTACCTCATTCCTCTGTAAATCAACAGAAGGTCATTTTACTCTGTCAATATAATGAAGAAAATATTGTTTTATAGGTTTACTTTCTCCTCATTGCCCTCTACAATACCTCCTTCATTACTTTTCTAAAGGCCAACATCGTTTTACTATTTTTATAGCTAAAAAATATTTTGGGGTTACTTTTACTCTCTTTGGCAATCTATCTTTCTGTCTCTAGCTTTGCTGTCTTTATCCTTTTTTTATATAATTTATTTTTTTCCTTCAGTCTTTTTACGTGCTTCTTCATTGCCCTCTATGTTTAGGAGCCTTAAGATGCTTTCTTTATGTTGTATTTATTGCCTCCTTTACATTCTTTGTGATCCACATTGTCTGTTTTCTGTATTCGCAATCTATAATTTTCATAAAATATACACCTCGCTTGCAGTGAATATTAAGATTGTTTTTACAGAACATCTGTCGATTTATTAATCTGTTCTGTTTGAAAGTCACTACTCATCACAGTTTCATGTGCGTAAAGGGGCTTCTCTTATAGAATATTAAAAATTAGTCTTGTCTTTTAAATTATGTTTTTCTGGCTCTTTAACAAAATACTCTATTGAAGGATAATTGGAAATTATTATTATTATTATTATTTATTTCAAAGCGCCATTGATTCCAGTGCATGTACATTACACAAAAAAGGAGGGTTACATACATATTATCAAACAAGTACAATGATAGAAGTGACCTGATTATGACTGGCACAGATGGAGTGAAGGCGCCTGCCGCGAGGGGCTTAGACCATCTACTCAGTGGAGGAGGAGTACGAGACAGAAGGTGAGGGGCAGATATGTTTTTGGAGGGTAGCGCAAGTGGCTTGCTGAGGTTATGTAGGTTATATGGCAGTCCTGAATATATGGGTTTTCAGGTTGCTTTTGAAAACATGGGGAAGGTGGGGGTGACTGTATGATGGGGTGTTGGGGCAGTGGAGTTCCAAGAACCGTGGGGAAGCACGGGAGGAGAAGTCTTTGAGACGGTTATGTGAGGAGCCGATAAGGGAGAGCTGAGAAGAAGGTCCGTTGAGGAGCAGAGATTGCGAGAGGGGAGATATCTGGAAATTAAGGCAGATATGTATGGAGGGGAGAGGTTATGGAGAGCCTTGTAGGTCATAGAAATGAATTATTTTGCTGTCACTCTTTCCTAGGTGCCCCCCAACCTGAACCTTTGTTACTCTGTCAGTTCTGTTACCATATTAGTATCCAAAAGGGCCTTCCTTAGTTGGGGGGCTTTTATGCACCAGTTGGGAAAGGCATCTTGTCTCTTTAAGTACTGACAAAACACTCTGTTTCTTATATTAGATCCAGAGTTTTCTGTATTTCATTGTCCCTATTGCCTAGCTTTAAGTAGAATTGCCCATAATAACAACCTCATTTTGTCTAAATATATGGTCTATAGCAGATGCCTAATAGAATGTTATTATTGTTTTTACCCCCATTTATATCTACCCATAACGACTACACATGTTTATTTTCCTGTATCTATAAGTTACTTTAGTGTAGGCTTTAGACTGGATAAAGACTTTTCAATCTTTTCTAAACAAACTGTAATCTTGTAAGTTGACCTTTCGGTCATAGCTCTCACACAGCCATGTCTCAGTTAACCCCACTATGTCATATTGGTCAGATTAATAACTGCAAGTCATTCATTTTATTGGTAAGAATACAATTGAGAGGTTTTTTTGGCTTTTATTCTTTTAACCCTGTAACTATTACTACACCCCCCTCCACATCATCATTTTTTTCTAAGCCCCTGTTCACTATCTTTACTAACTTGCATGCTTATATGTGTAGTTTCCTTCAACCCTCTCTATGTCCCTAGTTTAAATACTCCTTATAGCCATTTTCTCCCCCAATACAGATGCACCCTCCCCATTTAGGTGCCGTGCATCCCTACCATAAAGTCTGTAGCCAAGACAGAAGTTGGCCCAGTTCCCTAAAAACCCAAATCCCTCCTTTCTACACCCAGATTTTTGAAGCCACTTATTTCACCGCTCCCTAATGGCCTCTGTCTCTCCGATGTGGCACAGGTAGTATTTTTGAAAATATTACATTAGAGGACCTTGTATTACGTTTTTGGCCTAAGTCCCTGAACTAATTTTAACCCCTTAAGGACCCAGCCTGTTTTGGCCTTCCGAAACCAGCCCTATTTTGAAATGATGACATGTGTTCCATTTATGTGAGAATAACTTTTTGACACTTTTATCCGTATCATGTGATTCATGAGATTGTTTTATCTCGTGACACTTGTGCTTTAGTTAGTAAGAAATTTTTTCCAGTACAATCCTTGTTTGTTTGTAAAAATATCAAAAATTATCATGACAAATTTGGATAAAAATTTGCGATTTTTGAAAGTTGCGCAAATTTTCTGCGTGACAAGACAGATTAATTAGTTCACCACGCAAAAGATAGGTTTATAACTAGCATCTACCATATGTCCCTAGACTATTGGTTGGCTTCATTGTTTAATTAAAATATTTTTTTTTTTTTTTTTTTACGGACATTAGGAGGGGGATTAGAAGAAGTCTTAGTATAGTATTTTCTCACAATTTCAGAAAATTTGCAATATACATTTTTTTAGGAACCACTCCAGTTCTGACGTGGCTTTTTTGAGGGCCTGCGACTTGTTAGAATACCCCCACAGATATATATGCCATCTAAGTAACTAGGACCCATAAAACGTACTTTACTACATTAATTAGGAAGTTTGTTAACCCTTTAGAATATTTCACAGAAAGTTAAAGCAAATGTGGAGGTGAGAATTTCATAAATTGTTCGACTTTTTTTGCAGGAATTTTCATTATTTAGTCCATTAGGTTCAGACTGGATTACGGTAACATGTGACTTGGTAAGGTAAATGCAAACTTGAATATCAATTCCCCACAGGTCTGCCGTTTTTAGAAGATATCCCATATGTGGCCCTTGTGCATTATTTTGGCTAACATAAGTCCCAGAATAGGAGGAGCACCATACTGATATTGGGTCTCTCATTTGTCAATACGATTTTATTGTCGGCGCCATTTCAGGTTTGGGGACATCCCTAAGGTGCTAAAACTTAATAAACACCCCTAAATAGTACCTACATATTGGAAACTACACCCCTTAAGGAATATATCCAGGGGTTGCATTGAGTATGTAGATCCCCCGACAGCGTGAATTCACAAATTTTTATTTTTTTTTGTAGCATAAGGCTGTGTAAAGTAAATAAAAAATTTTTTTCCGCAATATATCTGCCAATTTAGCTTAAAATGTTTCACAGTATACAAGGAATCCTGGAAAAAAGAACCCCAAAACTGTTGTTTAGTGCAATTTATTCCAAGTGTTTGGCCAATAACTACATGTGGGTGTAAAGCTGCTGTTTTGGGGCATAGCAGGGAGTTTATAAAGGAGCGGTTGCGTATTTGGCTTTTGGAACACAGATTTTGGTGGGGCCAGGTCGCATTTTTTTGCGCAAAGCCCCCGAAAGTAGCAGAAACAGAACAGGCGAAACATTCCAGAAGTCGGCCCCATTTTTGGAATGTTCAACACCCAGCAAGGGAATCTCATTTAGGGCGGTGTACTGTTTGCATTTTGGTAGCACAGGTGTTCCATAGTTTTGTTTTGTAGCATTGGGCCAATGAAAATGGGGGGAAAAACGCTCAGTTCAGTCATTGTTTTGAGTTTCAATTTTCACAGCATTGCGGCCGTGCAGTGTAAATGATGTGATAACTTTACTATGGGGGTCGGTTACAGCTTTGTCAATGATATAGATGTTATATAGTTTTTTTCTGTTTTATTACTTTTACACAGTGAAAATAGACGTTCTTAAAAAAATGCGTTTTGATGATTGTCGCTAGTTACTGACGAAGCCATAACTTGTTTATTTTTGCTGTTGATGCAGAGTGTGTATGGTGCTTGTTTTTTAGCAGGGGATTGAGTTGGAAGTTTTACTATTGTACCATTATGTTGGTTGCATATGATGCTATGTTTGCACTTTTTAGATTAAGGTTTTTTGTGAGATGTTTTGCAACAAAATCCGAGCCAATGTTGGTAGTTGTTTTTTATTTTTATTTTTTATTGAACGCGGTACACTGTACGGTATATATGGAGATCGGTAGCTTACTCAGCCGGTCGCAAATAGATTACACTCGTAGCCCAATTTGTATATTTTTTTATGTTTTATCTGCTTTTTAGATACAATAGAAAACCGCAGACTTTTGTTATTCAAAGGAAAATACGTTTTTGCGATCACATAGTTTGAGAAGGCCATAAATTTATAATTTTTCTGTGATTGGAGGGTCTGTGTAGGGAACTGTTGTTTTGCGGGGAAGAGGAGTTGGACCGTTTTTATGAGTATTCATTTTTGGGCGAGGGACATGGCTTTTTGGATGCTTTTAAGATTCGCCAGGTTTTGGAGTTTTGAGTGGGCTCAGGGTGATATAGAAAATACTGCAATCCTGAGTATAGTGTTTTTTTTTTTACTTTTTAATCAGGGCTCACCGTTGCAGTATCCGTGATAGAAGGTTAGCTTTATCTTTGGGTCTCTTAATGATAATTGGGATACCCTATGTTAATATAGTTTTTTTTATGTGTATGAAGCACTTTAAGAAAAAAGAAAAAAGTGTTTTTAGTGTGTTAAAACAAATATTTATGCATGCGCTAGTCTTCTGTAGAGCTATACATTTTTTATTTTTCCCGTATACAGAAACTGTGTAATAAGAACTTTTTTGTTGTTGCATCGGGATGAATGGACGTTTTAATTGGGTACAACATTGGAGTTTATAGGGTTTTTTGATCGCTTTTTTTATTCACATTTTATGTGCGGCTGGGTATGAAACAATATATCTTAATTCTGTGATTGTTTTTTTTTTTTGTTTTTATACAGGCGTTCACACGTATCGGGTGTAGATTAACATGACAGATTTAGTTGGGAAGGGTTCGTTAAGCACGCAGGGCAGGGGTGTGGCGATACTTACATAATATGGGGTACCTTTTTTATTTTATTTTTGATCTTTTTTGGGGCGATTTGGCGTTTGTAAAAGGGGGGAGAAAAGGGCGCCGGCTGGTTGGTGTGACGGTATTGTTATTTTATTTTTCGTGTTTGTGTTTTACTTGTTTGTTCACTTTTTTGTTTTTACTTTTTTCACTGTTGCACATTTTTATTTTACTATCGGTCCCCTTAGGGGAATTGAATGAGAGATCTTTAGATCACTCATTCAATAGGAATCAGGTGCATAAGCTTTGTTTGCTTTGGACTGGTTCTATGACAACGGCAGTCACGATGCGGGGGCGTGCCCACCAGGGGCGAGTGGCGCCAGACCGGCATGGGCGTCGTAGGACGTGCACGAGACAGAGACCGGAAGGGCATTTCTCTGCCACTCGTGGTGTTGTGGTGGTCTTGTAGGGATGGACAGGGTAGCCGCAGGGGATCGCGGGCGATCGCGTGACGCTGCTCTGCCGCCGACAGAGTCGCAGGAGGGAGCGTTCTCCTCCTGCGTCATCTCTTAGTTTATTGCGGACCCGATGGTCGCTCGGATAATTAACGGCGGGTTATCCGACACACACCGACCCCCGCGAGGGGCGATCGGGTTGTTCGGTGGGCCGATGGTGCGGGATGTGCAGCTGTAAACTACAGAACTTGACACCCGGTGCCGATCGCACGAACCTCTGCTTTAGAGTGTCGCGCGATCCTCAGAGACTTATCTCATACGTCCAGGTGCGTTATATAAACCCCACATAACGACCTGGACGTATGGATAGACCAAGGTGTGTTAGTGGGTTATAAGAAAACTCCCACTACACCAAACTCTAATTTTGTCATTGGTGCCAATGTGCACCATGACAGCTGTATTCTCAACAGTCCCACCAAGTAAACTGTCAACCCAATCCATGATATATCGAAATCAAGCCCCAGGTAAGCAACATACTGTTCGATGATCCCGGTCTTTGTGACAGATTGCCCTGCCTGTTCCCCTATTAATGGAGTCCCCAACTATTAGTCTATCCTGTACTGCACTCCTATCCCTCATCTTACTGGAGCAGACAAGGAAAGTGTCTTTCTGAAGAAGCACTATTCCTGGACAGACATCGCCCTCATCCGCCAATCTGGCAAATTTGTTGGGATTGCCCCCCTGACACTCTTCCCTCTACTCTACCATCACCCAGCTAAATGTCTCATTTTCTTGCACCTCCATGTTGCCATATTTCCCTGAATCTACCATAGTGAGTGTTACTCTTTTCCACGTGAGCAATGGATCTCAGTGTTGCAAGATGCACAATTCGATCATGGATCTTCTAAACATGCAACGTGCAAACATCTTGCGCAGCATTATGCAACCTTGAATGCCTGTTCAAGAAATGCATACATAGCACATGTTCAATGGACAGCAATCATGGAGCTCATGGGGATATTGCAAAAGTCAGAGAAACAAAGATCTAAGCAGGTTACTCAAAACAACTGTCTCCTTCTAAGCTCTCTCAATCTTAAGTCCCACACTTAAGACAAAAAGCACACTCGCAAGCTCCCATACTTTCAGTTCAGTTTTAAAGCTTTCTCTCAGACTGTTGCAGTAGCTGCTGTAAATGAAGCCTCTGGATATAAATTGTTATGAGGAATAATATGCTTTATGTTTGGGAAAAGACAGGCACTATTAGATAAGGGAACCTATGGTGGTCGTGCTATTGTGGCCAAAACACAGACCATGTCACCAGGGCAGGGATGTGTTATCACAAGACCATTAAAAATACCTTGGATCTCAATCTGGTAAGAACGGTCATGTTTAAGGAACATCCATCATGGTTCCACCTCTGTAACTACAAGCAGGCAATTACCTAAGTACAGTAATTGTGGCAGTCGGAGTACTTCTTGTAACAAATACAACTACTATTACTGTGTATAGGGACATGTTTAGAAAGCTATTTACTTAACCTATAAGGCAGTGGTAGCACTTAAGTGAGTTGAAGCAAGTGGCAGATTCCCTTTTACGGCCATCTAAATTACACATGTAGTTATTAAGCAGGCTTAAAGCCAAAGTCTGGAGTGAATCCAAATAGAAGCAGAAGTATCCTTTTCTCTGTATTCAGTCCTCTGTATGAGTCCAGCCTTAGTATAATTGAGGCAAAATCTTTACAGCTATGAAAGAATGCAATCTGAATTGGACCGTCTCTCTTCTTCTGCTATGCACATCCAAATTGTAAAAGCTTTTTAGCGTGTCTTTATGCTATAATAGCAGATTTGTGAATGCACTACATTGTAGTGTACCTGACATCAGATTGTTTGTGACAAGTTTTGTATTTTATGTCCGGCCTCTTAGCTCTACAAAAAGAGCATCATTAATAGGTAGGAAAGCAGCCAGTTACTTAGCAGATTCATTAGACACTTGTGGGTGACCACTACACATCTCATACCTTTATGTTACACTTTGCAAGACAGAAAATTTATATTTGATTTCACTGCTCAGAAAATGGCACTCCAGTTGTTTGTTTTTTTTTAGTTTTCCTCTATCTTTATGTGGCTGTTTACTGCTAAAAAACAGAATTCAGTCGATGGCCTAAAATGTCCACTTTGGTTGTCATGGAAACTATCGAAGTCAAACTAGGAGAAATGTATCAAGAGCTAATTCATCTCCCTGATTCATGAAAGCAAAAGGAGAACTGGGGGAAAAGTGTCATTGTAATTTGAATCTACAGCAGCCCAATACACTTTGAAGTAGGCTTTCACTTTAAGTCGTTACACTACACAGCAAAACTGCTCTTCTCAATTCTTCCATAGCGTTAGAAGCCGGAACGTTAAAGATGGAGACGTCACAGAACAAATGAATGCAACTGTCTTGTGCATAAATGGAGAGAACTAAAGTAGGATTCTGTGAATGTAATATGCAAATTGACTCCATGCAAATTAATTCTAGACTTTCTACTTCATTTCAAATTACATTTTCAGTCCACTCATCCTTCTATAATCTCATAGTGATTTTCATTTAAAAAGAGCTAAACAGAGATGTGATTACTTTAACGGGAACTAACACCAGACAATTAAATTTTGAGGTGTTGATAGATAAAGCAATGTTTTCATTTGCATAAACATGACGCCAGGAAATCTAACCTGTAGCGAGGTTTCACTTGGAAGACTTGTGCATTTAACTTTGGTTAATTACCACAAGTACCTCTATTAACTTTTTAATAATCAGTGTCAGGATTTTGCTGTGGGCTGCTACTTTCTTAAAAAAAAAAAAAAAAGTCAAGATGCTGAGCTCACTTCTTAGGGAAACAGATTAATTATTGCAAATAATCAACTGCTAAGTCCAAAATCAATTATGCTTTGCTAAAATCCCATTGTTAATGATTACATTGCCAGATCTGGCCTATTTTTATCCTTTAAGGCACAGCACCTGCATGTAAAACAATATCACTTTTATTCCTTTTCAAAGTCAAGTATTAGGACTGATCGCCAATGGACGGTAACTAATGATAACCACAGATTGATTCCCTGTGACTCAGTCATGTACATGCAAGGTTAAATGCTCTCCATAATTGTGTGGCAGATTATAAGGATACAATATCCCTCTAAACCTAATGGCTATCAAATAGCAAAACCACTTAGAAGGCTAGACAACAAGGAAATGGTTACAAGTCAGTGAACATGTGTCACCATAAATCATATCAATGAGTGACTGGGGTATTATGGACCCAGTCATCCCCTTGTATATGAGCAATACTAATGCTTAATGTTCTTATCAAGCTACCATATTTGCAAACATTTATGCTTTTTCAATTGAGAATTACTTAATAATGTCACATTATATAGGGTTTGCACAATTAAGTTGTGGATTAGTAGGAGAAGATTTATTTATGGCCAAGAAAACTGTGTATTATAAATCTAGATCTGGATTCACACACATAGTTTACTGTAGGTCAGTCTTTTGAAAAGATTAAGTCAAATGCTTGTGCGTAAGAAGTGCCCTCTTCTGATATTGATACGGACTTTCCATGTGTAGGGAAACAAAGACCTAAAATGGCAAATTAATTTTTAGCAAAATCTAGTAAAAGCTTTAGAACCCTTTCATATTAAAAGTAATCAGTTACATTGGACTTATTCTTTAAAAGGGTTTTCTCACCATGCAGTTTCACAGCCACAGCCAGCTTTAGAATCACACAAGCTGTTAGAACTTTGAGCTCTGCTGTTCTTAACTATTCCTGTTACATTGACAACGAGTACAAGAGATTTATAAGGTGTAGTACTCAACCAGCAGAGCTCTAAAGGGTGTTTACTTAGCTAAATGAGAGGCTGTTAAAGTCCCTTACTAGCGATAAGACTCTGCAGGAGGTGACTCACCATAGTTGGAGTGAATAACTGAGAGCAGATTAGCGCAATGAGAGAGAGCAGGGAGAGGTGGGGCAGAGAGATGGTTATAACTAGGGATGAGCGATTGTGTCAACACTCGTTATCGAGTCGATATCAGATATCGGTAATTATCATGTCGATAGTCGATAACAGATTATAGCCAATGACCATTAAAGTCTATGGGAGAGGAACAACAGCTTCATTCTTACACCCAAACAGGTGAGGAGAAGCTGGAATTAACATTCACAATAGGAAACTGGATATGTGCTACATCTTAGGCAAGACAAGTTATAAAAGTCACAGAAAAAAAATTAATAGGCTAAAATAATTCATTATGTTCAATGGCAAACCGAAAACATGAGGACAGCGTAGTCACAGCGGGTACAGCAGTAGCAGCTGCAAAGGGGCCCCTTTCACACAAAACAAGACACCGGTATTGGAAATGGCACATGGGAACTGGCAGGAGACCCCTATCACTTTTTGCACCAGGGACCAACATCTCATCACATATATGGTGGCAGCAAGAACGTCCCAAATGGGAACGTGGAGGTTCAGCTAGCAGGGCCCTAAGGAGTCCAGTTGGTCAACGAGCCCTGTCTCAATTTCCTGCATTCTACTGTCAATTTGTGTTGGTAGAACAAAACTGCTCATTTTTTATTTGGAACGTGGCTCAAGGAGGGTGGACACCCTGTAACCGCTGTTCATTTTGATGGCCTTGAAGCATGGCAAATACGCTTTTTTCATTAAGACCTTTACTATTGGTTTCTTTTACAGCGGCATGACCCCAAACCCAGCAATGATGTCCTTGATGGACCCTCAGAATAAAAAGTGCCGGAAGAAAGAATTATTTGAACCAGTATTTAAGTGAATTTGACATTGACTATCCATGTCCTGTACCGCAGCATGACCATCAAACCTGCATGATCCACAGATTAAAAAGTGCCGGAAGAAAGTAGTCTTTGAACCACCATTTTATTTGATCTGGACATTGACTATACCTGTCCTTTACCACAGCATGACCCTCAAACCTGCATGACCCACAGATTAAAAAGTGCCTGAAAAAGGAGTCTTTGCACCACCATTAGAGTTGAACTGGACATTAACTATACCTGTCCTTTACCACAGCATGACCCTCAAACCTGCATGACCCACAGATTAAAAAGTGCCTGAAAAAGGAGTCTTTGCACCACCATTAGAGTTGAACTGGACATTAACTATACCTGTCCTGGACCGCAGCATGACCTTTAAACCTGTCTGACCCACAGATTAAAAAGTCCCGGAAAAAGAAGTCTTTGAACTACTATTTTAGTTGAACTGGACATTAACTATACCTGCCCTGTACCGCAGCATGACCCTCAAACCTGCATGACCCACAGATTAAAAAGTGCCGG
Organism: Phyllomedusa bahiana; assembly: GCA_025379985.1. NCBI lineage: Eukaryota > Metazoa > Chordata > Amphibia > Anura > Hylidae > Phyllomedusa > Phyllomedusa bahiana. The sequence goes on from JAODAL010015531.1 coordinate 32,628, forward strand.
AAGAAAGTAGTCTTCGAACCACCATTTTATTTTCACTGGACATTGACTTTCCCTGTCCTGGACTGCAGCTTGACCCTTAAACCTGCATGACCCACAGATTAAAATGTGCCAGAAGAAAGTAGTCTTTGAAGCAGTATTTTAGTGAAATGGACATTGACTATTCATATCCTGTAACGCAGCATGACCCAAAAACCCGCACAGGTGCCCTTATAGACTATCAACAGAAAATTTCGCAATAAGAAATAAACTATATTAAAAAAAACTAGTTTTCCAATGCTGCTGCTGCTAGAGCTACATGCCATTATACTGGTGACGTTATTCCACCATGACATTAGAATGTGAAGCAAACGAAACAGATGTCCCCAGTAATTCAACAAGGCCGTTCTGATAATACTGAATTCTACTGTAAAGTGTGTTGATTTAATTTACTGATCAAGGTGGGTGAGGCTTTAAATGTGGATCACGGAGGTTCAACTGGCAGGGTCGGAGTTACAGTGGATGCGGTGAGAGCCCAGGCTGGCGTCCGTCATCTATTAACATGGCAAAAATGCCCTTATGACGCAGCAACGAAAACAGTCGTGCTGAAGCAGAGTGCGGAGAGTAAGTGTGAGCTAAGACCTCCAGCCTTCCTCAGTACACAGTCAAGACCTGGGTAGTGCTTGGGAAATTTCTGCCTCTACAAGAGTGCTTGCCCCTCCGTATGAGTGCGGACCAATTGAGCTTCACTTGGAAATGCTGGTGGTTGACGCCCCTGTTCCACCCAGGTGCCCTTTTTCTTGGCTTTCTTTTTCTCGTTTTACTCAGCGTGCTGGAGGAAATTGTCTCCGTTCTTGGGGCGTCGAATGTGCCCCATACTCCATGTCCTCTGAATATCCTACATCTGTTCAAGTCTTCCTGTACCTCCCTTGTACAATTCAGAGGAATATTTGTATCAGCTATTTTGTACATGCAGGTTTTTTAGTAGTTTAATTCTAGAAAACACATTTATAAAATAGAATGGAATCCCACCACATCTTTGTTTCTCTTTTTTTAATTGTATTAAATGGGTTGTCTCACTACAGGGATTGCAAGCTATGTTAAACATCTTGCAAAAACAAGTCATTTTGCAATATGTGTCCATTAACAGTGTCCTACCTTTTCCTGTTTTTGACAGCACCATGCCCCATAAAATTCAAAACATGACCCTTCAGCCACTGTTGACAATTGTGAAGAACAAATGTCTGTTAAAAAACAAATTTTTTACAATAGGACCTGTAGTATAGCTGTATTTCACAGCACCCTGCCCCCCAAAAATTCAAAACATGACCCTTCAGCCAATGTTGACAATTGTGAAGAACAAATGTCTGTTGGAAACCACATTTTTTTTATAATAGCTCTTGTAGTATAGCTGTATTTCACAGGAACATGACCCAAAAAATTATAAAAATTACTTCTCAGTCAATGTTAAAAATTGTAAGGTAGAAATGCTACTTAGAACCCACGTTTCTGTTCCAAAGGACCTAGTTTATAGCTGTATCTTACAGCACCATGACCCTAAAACCATTGACAGTGCTTAAAATTTTCATGAAGAAGTGAGTAAATGGAAAATGTTTTTTTAATGAAACCGTGTACAATTGGTGTCTTTTACAGTCTCCGTACTAACCACAAAAGCAGCAAAATGACCTTTTAGGCACTCAGAATAAAAATTGCAGTAAGAAATGATAATTAAAAAAAAAATTCTTTTTGAAGAGGAATGTGAAGTAGACCGGCAACTAATTGGTGACCTCGGCAATTTGGGCCACATCATCATCAGAGATCCACGCCTGATTCATCTTGATGAAAGTCAAACGATCCACATTATCGGTGAAAAGCCGGATGCATTTGTCTGTAATGACTCCTCCAGCTGTGCTGAAGGTCCGCTCAGATACGACGCTGGCTGCTGGGCAGGACAACACTACTATGGCATGACGAGCAAGCTTGGGCCATTCATCCATTTTGGATACCCAGAAGTCGATTGGGTCCAGAAAATGTCTAAAAACATCGGTGTTAAGCCACAGATAGTCGTGGACTATGATCTTAAGCCGGTCTCTGTGTGTCGTATGTGTGCCCTGCATTACAGTCTTTGGTGAGATGGTAAATCAGGATTGCCAGAGGTCACCCATTAGGCTTCTGCCACAATGTTTGCTGCCGCTATGGCTACTTGGCACTCTACTGCTGTCACGTTGCCAACGTTGTTCCACCGTGACATTTGAAGAACGTGAAGCAGACGCAACAGATGTCTCCAGTTGATCAATGAGCATGGTCTCCAATTCCTGCATTTTACTCTCAATTTGGGTGGGTGGAAGGAAAGTGCTGAGTTTCGCTTTGTACCGGGGATCAAGGAGGGTGGCCACCCAGTAACTGTTGTTCATTTTGATGGCCTTAATGCGAGGATCATGTTGGAGGAAATGGAGCATCCAAGCACTCATGTGAGAGATGGAGCCTTGATTTCCAAAACCTCTGGGTCAAAGGGCACTAGCAAACTTATCCTCCTCATCTTCCTCCTCCGCCTCAAATGCCAACCTCTTTCCAAGGCAGGGACATCGGTAACGTCGGTGTCCAGGAATACCTCATCCTCCTCCTCCACTTCCTCCGCCTCAGCTTCAACACAGCCCTGACTTGCCTCAGATGATGTACCCTGAGAGCTGAGGCGCGGCCTTGCACCAGCCCTGGACCCCGAACCACTGCCTAATGAAGACCGATAAAGTTGTGAAACTGTCGGACCTTCTGGATTGTATGGAGTGAAAGGCTCTGTGTCCGTCTCCTCCTCCGGCGCTGGCGGGACCTGCTGTTTCAGAGTGTCCAACACTTGTTCCAGAACTGAGATCACCACAATGCTCATGCTTACAAGAGCATCGTCCGCACTGACCATTTTGGTGGCTTCTTCAAAACTCGCAAGGATGGTGCAGAGCTCTTTACCTGCCGGCACTCTCGGTGGCTCAACACCCCGAGGTCCGCACCGCTGCTCGTCAGGCCATGTGTCACTTCGTACTGCGTAATGGCACTGCGCTGCTGCCACAATCGCTGGAGCATGTGGTGTGGAATTCCACCGTGTTGCCACGTCAACAATGATACGGTTGACAGGGAGGCCAAGCTGATGCTGTAACGCAGCCAGCCGGCACGAAGCATGGTGTGAACAGTGTAAGTGTGAGCTCAGACCTCGAGCCTTCCTCAGCAGGCAGTCGAGACCCGCGTAGCGCATTAGAAATTTCTGGACGATCAGGTTCATGATGTGTGCCAGGCAAGAGATGTGCTCCAGCATACCGATCTTAAGGGCGGCCAGGAGATTTCGCCCGTTATCGCACACCACCTTGCCTGGCAAAAGGCTCTTGTCACCCAGCCACCACTCGGTCTCATTGCGCAGAGCCGTCCACAGCTCTTGACCGGTGTGTTGATGGTCTCCAAGACATATCAATTTCAATGCGGCCTGGTTTCTCTGGGCACGTGATGGTACCCGAGGACCTTGGGGGAAAGAACCCTGCACCATCCCTGCGGTTTTGAAGAGTGTGCGCCGAGCCTGAGAGCTACCGTCATCACCAGAGACATCCACCCAGCTCACCAAGTGAGCTGTCACAGAGATATAGCGGCCTTGGCCGTGATTACTAGTCCATGTATCGGTGGTCAGATGGACTTTGCAGACAACGCGCTTAAGATTTTAGATGACACGTGGCTGGCCAGGGTAGGGACGGCTTTTCTGGAAATGAAATGCCTGCTCGGCATCTGGTATTGGGGACAGACAAGGGCTATGACGTGGCGGAACTCATCTGTGTCCACCAGACGGAAAGGCAACATTTCCAAGGCCAAAAGCCTGGCAATGCCGACATTGAGGCTTTTGGCTTTGGGATGGTTTGGGTTAAAGTGTTTTTTCTGCTCCCACACCTGGTAAACGGAAGACTGGCTGCTAGACTGGCCACTGTACGGCGTGAAACTGGTGCAAGGAGAAGGGGTAGGCTGTGTCTCTGGTGGTGCTGGTGGTACTCGGGCGACAGTGCAGGCTGAAGCGAAGGCTGATCCTTGCTCATGCTGCTGAGGGACAAGGGCAGCAAAAGAACGCTTGTTCTTAAAAATTGCGGAGGAGGCGGAGACAGAGGGTGTGACAGTGGTTGGAAGCCCAGCACTGGTGTGGCCTTTTTTCGCCAAGTGTTTCCTCCATTTCAACTCATGCATTCGCTGCATGTGAATAGACATGTTGGTGGTGGTTAAACACTTAAGATTCTTCCCTCTACTGATGCGTTTATGGCAAATACGGCATATGACATCGCTGGGCAAATCTGAGGCTTGATCAAAAGCGGCCCAGGCTTCAGAAGTCCTGGACCTTTTCGACGGCGAGAAGCGAGGTTTCCGCTGATCATGGTTGGCGGAATAATCTCAGCGGACTTGTGCGACCACCCTCTCACCTTTTGAGGCGGTACCAGTACTGACACTACACCATCCTCTTCCTCCTCGTCCAGTGAAGAATCTCTCGCACGCAAATTCTGCTGAAAAGGCCACATTGGATCCGCAATGACATCATCATTATCAGCAGCACAGGTGACTTCCTCGTCCTGACATTCTACATCCTGGAGCTGCGTGCTACAAGCAACAGGCACTGCAAGGCGTTGCCGACCGCTTAGGATTTGTGGCGACTGACCAGCTTCCTTCTCCTCTTCTGATGGCATCAGCGATTGGGCGTCAGAGCAGACTAAATCATCCTCTTTGGCCTCTTGATCTTTTGAAATGCCTTCTGACCCCAATCGCATTGTATCATCAAAGAAGTCTTCAGAAATGGATTATCCACAGTGGTGGATACAAGGGTTGTGGACTCGGCAAGCCGAGGCCCCGACTCCTCAATTTCCCAACCCTCCGACTCCGACTACCTCATACATGGCGCATGTTTAAATGATAACTTTACTGTAGTAAAATGGTAACATCAGGCTGTTAATCACCTTATGATACAATAATCAAGCTATTTAGGTAGAACAGACACTGACAAGCAAAAGGGTAACAATGTTTTGATCTTTTGAACACTTGTGGGTATAGTTGAAGAAAAAGCTTTATTTGTATCCGTCTAGTCTGCACCAACATTAGGAATGTGTAGAAGAGACCTGGGATCAGATTTTGGTCAAGATGTGCTTGAATCTGATTCAGGGTATAAAGGGTGTGTGCTTGAATCTCTACACAGGGTATAAAGGAATTGCCTCAGCCACAGTCAGTTTTGATGAATGGTTGAACTCTTCTACTTCTTTGAAAGCAGGTGAAAAGTTTTGCTGAAATGTGTTTGCCATGGGAGCAAAATCTTTTCCCCTGGGACAGCGCTTTGCCTGCTCCATGTCATCAATTACACTCCTCATGTGATGAGGCTGAAGATATGGGAGCAGTAGCACTGGCCGGACCTAATTCCTCTTGCTCTTGTCTCTGCATTGAACTTACTGGACCAACTTATTATATATTTTGGGAGTCGGAGTCGGTCCATTTTATGCAAAATAGGCACCGACTCCACAGCCCTGGTGGGTACATGAGTTGACATTTGGGCTGCCTTCACTTCATGTCAGACGGATGCTGATGATGATGACATTCATGGCCGTGACTGGGGGGACGAGGAGGTAAAACTGCTGGATGCAGGTTGCATTAACCACTGAAGAACAGATTGGCGACGCTGTTTGTTCCTGAGATCCACAGAGTACCGACCCAGCGATGACAGGCCGAATGGTCCTGCAACTGACAATACACTGGCTTGCGTGTTGTTGCCAGCATTCGAAGGAGCACCTTCTCTCGTACCTCTACCTCCATGTCCTACACCCCTCTTTTCTCGCTTACCACCTGCAGTTCGCTCCATGTTCAGAAAGATACACATTTAAAAGGTATGGAAGAGTTTTTCACAGTCTCTTATTGAGAAACTGTACTGCAAAGACGGCAAATCACAGGTATTCTTAAATCCCTCTCATTTCCAACAGCCAACTAGGATTAGAAACAAAATTGTTTCTATCAAATATCTGTGAAATGCGGTCTGGTGGAAGAAAATGTAACACCAAATCAACAGTGTTCTTCCTTCAGTCCCAGGGATTTACAACTGCCCAGGGGAAATAGCAATTGATGTTTTCAACAAACTTTTTTACAAGTGCCAATTAGCAAAAAAAGAGACGCACCGAGTGAAATGAAGTATTGAACATTATAGGGATTACATAGGGGGTTTTTTGCCCCACTGAAAAAGGGGGCGGCAGTTACTAGAAATAATGCGAAAAACAATTTGGGCGTACAAGTCTGATTAGCCCAAATTAAACCCACTGAGGGGAAATAGAAGTTTTTAACTTTTATATGGTTACTAGGTGGTTTTGCCACTACTGACAACAGGCGGTAGTTATATAAAATACTTTTTTAAAACAATTTGGTAAAGGGGGGCTATTGGCAAAAAACGGACACACAGACATCAAAAAAAATGAAAAACAAAAAAGGGACAATTTCACTACAGGCGGGGGCCCGTGGCAGCAAAGTGTTAAAAAATCTATTCCTTGTGAGTTCAGGACAGGAGGATAGGTGCACAATAACCCCCCTTTTTCCCGACCCCCCCCACCCTGCCACAAAAGAAGTACCAGCATTGAAAATGATGATGGTGGCTGGGGGCCCCATTTCACTTTTTTGCACCAGGGCCAATGCTTGAAGTTACGCCTCGGGTTTTCGAACTGTTTGAGAAAATTTAAGTTTGGGGCGAACATCACAATTTTCTCAAAACTTAAAACCGAACATTTTTCGTTCGTTCGATTTAAATTTTCGAGTTCAACATGGGTTCGAAAAAACCCATTGTAATATTTTCATGCCTTTCTGCACTATTTGGCGGCCATCCAGTAGTGCGAGCACGAGAAGTGTCAAAATGTTCACTGAGGTGTGGACTGCGCCTAATTTATCGAAACCCGGAAAACCCCCATGTTCCCCATTGAATGTTCTCGTGCCCCCAATTTTTACTGCCGTCTAATTAGTTGTGCGAGGCATAAGTTCAAAATTCTTTGGGGAATGGGCAAAAAGCCCCAAAACAAAGGGCCCCCCCCCCCCTAAATGTACCTATTTTTTTTAAAATATATGGACCCCCTTTTTGATTAGGGCCCGACAGGAGTACTTCCCATACTGCCCTATTGGCACCCCTGCCAGTTACCATGTGCCATTTCCAAAACAGGTGTCTTCTTATGTGTCAAAGGGGCTTTTGGGCCCCCTCAGGATGTAGGGCCCCGTAGCAGCTGCTACTGCTGCACCTCCTATAGCTACGCCCCTGCTAGCAAGTTGTCCTCATCTTTTCAGTTAGCCATTGAACGGAATGAAGTATTTTGGTCTCTCAATTTTTTTCTGTCACTCTTAAAGCCAAATGTTCTTCACTAAGTTGTTCCACGTATCCAGTTTACTGTTATGGATGGTAATTACAGCTCACCTTACCTGTATAGGTATAAAAATTAACCCAAACATCTTCTCCCATTGACTTAAATGGGGTTCGAGTCCGAATCGAACCTCAAACCGAACACCACTACTGTTTGAAGTTCGACTCGAACATTTTACTGTTCGCTCATCACTATTTACTAACATACACTACTCTCAAAAAATTAGGGATATTTGCCTACTGGTTGAAATATCAGGATGAACATACTATTTCTTTAAAATGTTTTTAATTAACTAAATGAGGCCATTTCTTAACTTTAGATTGCACGTGTCCAAATGTTTCAATTATTTTTGCACAACTTACTGATCTGTAACAATTAGCTTAATGGCAAAATTCCCAACAGGTGTTTGATCCCTGAACTGCCCAATAAATTGAGGGGATCAATTTGAATTGGTATTTAAACAATCCTCCTCATCATGCTGTTAACATTTTGACATCTTGAGAGCATGACAAAACCTTAAAATTGATCAACTGTACCTCACCATTGTGAGGCTTCAAGAAAGATGCTCTCAGACGAAAGTGGCCAATGAGCTTAAGAGTGTCACCAGCAGGTTGTAACAGAGATATAGAGAGATTGGAAGAGTCACAGAAAAGCAAAGAAGTTGGCGTCCTTTGGCAACATCACACACTGATGACCGCTTCATTGTAAACAATCCCCCGCAGAACCGGATGATGAATGCCCCACAACTCCAGGCATATTTTAAGGAGGTGAGAGGCAACCAAGTATCGAATCAGACCATTTGTAATTGTTTACATCAGTATAGTCTGCGTGCTAGACAACCGGCAATAAAGCGGTCATCAGTGTGTGATGTAGTCAAAGGACATCCCAATTCAAATTGATCCCCTAAATTTATTGGGCAATTCAGGGAACATGTGCAATCTAAGGCTCTGCTTCATCTGACAATGGTAATGCCACTCCCTGCTCTCTACGTAATCAGGAATGGAGATATGGACGGTAATCCAGAGACACTCGTGTGCACTCAAAGCAGATAAGATCTCTCCTGATCAGGACATTATCAGAAGAGCAATATGTTTGGTCTTCATTTACCTTTCCTACATGTTGACCATGTAGTGAGAAAACCTCTTTAAGAACAAGTAAAATTTTTCTCTGTGATTAAAGCAGTCATAATGTTTTTCTTCAACCAAGTTATGGGAGATCTTTTATAAGCTATTATCAGGGACTGGGGTACAAGGAGGGAATACCGAGGGCACAGGATCACACAATAAAGGAGACAGAGAATTAGATCCCACTGCCAACCCCGCTTATGCACCAGGAAATGGGAAAACCACATGCAAAGAGGTCTCTGGGGTACAGTCCAACTGGGACACACAACTCAGGCCCCACCTCCTTCTGTGCAACGTGTGAGTGACCAGGGATATGCTACTCAACAACAGCTTGCACTTAGCTCTCACTCCGCCTTTACTGTGAGCACCACATGTACCCGCATATGGTCAACACCCCCTTTAAAAAAGGACTATACGCTAACTCTTCAGAGATTTGCGGGTTCATTAGGGCAATAAGGCAAAACTATCAAAGTTTTCAGCTTTTATATAAAGGTACAATTCTTATTTACAAAAATTACAAAACAGACAAACATAAAAATGGGCAGATCAGTATATAAACAAAAAGGAGTCAAAATACAAAAAAATAAACCTTTTCCAATTGGATCGGTGAAGAATCTTGGCTTTCTAGTACAGCTGAAAAGAAATACAGACCTACGCTTGATGCTAACTCCTGAACCTTAAAGGGGTCCTCTGGGAAAGAAGAAAACAAAATGGATAAACTACATGTCATAATGAAAAAACTCCTAAATAACTTTAGTTAGCAAAGTCTGCTCAACTTGTCTAGTGGATAATAATTATAGAAGAACAAAATGGCCGCCGGGGTCTTTCCTGTGCAGAAACCTGTCCTACAGGAAGTAGGACAGGCTCTGTGAGTTACTTCCTGGTCAAGCTGACTGACATAACGGAGGTGAACTGACTTGTGGTATGAGGGGCGACTCTACAAAGTAGAAAGGACACTGAGGGCTGTAAACACATAGATACATATATATGTAAATAATTTGGTGTGGATATAGTATATAGAATCTATACTGGAGGAAGCGGCTGTTGTGGGAAATATAGTTTTCAGAAAGTGCTGCTAGCAACTGTAGCTCCACCCACTAGCCCAATGAGGAGAAAGATCCAGCATGGTAATAATATGTGATGTAAAAGTGTTTGTAAGTAGTTCACGCACTGGATTGTGACAGATATTTACTGCTTACCTTCAGTACTGCACTATATGTTCTTATTTTTTCTTTGTTTCTCACACAACCCTTTTAACCCGTAACCAACATTGGATGTATGAGTATGTCCTGATGTCAGTAAGGGGTTTTGTAGCGGGATTGTAGTGGTTACAGCTGTTTAACCACTTAGACGCTGTGGCTAAGATGGCCGTGGCATCTAAATCAATGAGAAACAGTGCCGCGCACCGTTCCTCACTGCGATTGGGCCACCAATGGCAAGATCGCTTTGTCCCGATCGGTGAACATGGTAGTTGGAAGTCTTCTTAAGGCCATGTGGACGCACCCTTACTCTTCTCCCCTCTGCTCTGCATGTGGTCTGAAGTGAGATATGCATATATACCATGCAGCTTCCACTTTAACCCACTCTAGCTCAGGCTAGATTGCAGCTAGAGTTTTTTTTTTTTAAAGTCAAGATTCTTTAGCTAAGACGTAGCCTTAGCTACAATTTTCAGAAGCAGTTACAAAAACTGTTGCATGTGGTATTCCACTTTACCACTCATCTGAGCAGATCTCTGGATTAATGTATATTTATTAAAGATGTTAACACATTATGTCTATAATTAAAGGGAACCTGTCACATAGGTTATGCCCCCCTTCCTGAGGGCAGCACAAGCCTTCAAATCTTATTCATTAGTAGGTGTTAGCCCCACCCACCAAAGGCTAGCCCCGCCCACTGACAGTTATTTACATGTTTCTACCTATTCAAAGTAATAGGTTTATCAGTTGAGGTGGGCGGGGCTAGTATCTGGTGGGCGGGGTTTGAAAAAATTGATTCTTCGAATGACTCTTTTCTGGCTGAAAACTGCAGATTTGAGCATTAAATACACGAAAACTACAGCATCTTACAGAATGAGGGACACAGCGCTGGAAACCGCAGGTCTGTCACTAGCTTGTGCTGCCCTCAGCAAGAGGAGCATAATCTATGTGACAGGTTCTCTTTAAATGTGTTCCTCGGGTAAATCATATTTTTGTAACTTTTTCTGGTATACCATAAACTACAAGTGCTCTTAGGGTTATGTTCACACTGCGCATTGCGGCACATACAGTACAATACACTGGATGTTTTATTATGTTTTTTTTTTATGAAGAAATTTGAATTGTTCTGTAAATTCGCAAGGACAATAGTGAATAATGGGAGCCCTCAAAACCCTTAAAGAATACCTATCACCTTCAGACAAACCTCATGAAGTAACAGGAGACTAAAATACAAACACTTTATCAAATATACTTCATTAGGAAAACCAAAGCATTTAATCTGTATTTCAGATTTTAAAAAAGCGCTGGCCCTTTAAGACAGCTCTGAAGTCGGGCCAAGTTGGCACATGACAGCTTGATGGATGACAGTTGTAAGTTCCTGATCTGGGAGAGTCCACAGTGCAGGGTGAGTCTGTAAGTCTACATCATGTGCACACCAGCAGCAGTTACAGATGCCTGTGTGCTATAGAGGAGGAATCTGAAGCAACAGGTAAACTGTCACACTGTTTCCTAAGGCTCTGTCTAAACTGCACAGTAAGGCCGTGTTCACGCGGCTTATTCCCGACGGATTTGTGCGCCGTATTGAGCGCACAAATCCGCCGTGAATAAGGGGCGGGACGGGGTCGGGGCCGGAGCGCGGCAGGGGCGCCGCTCCCGGCCCATAGACAATGCATTGTTTACGGCGCGTCCGCGCCGTAAATAATTGACATGTCACTTTCTCCCCCCGCGGCGGATTTGCCGAGCGGGGGAGGAGCGACGGAATCCATAGTTCTCTATGAGAGCAGTGGATTACCGTAATGCTGCCGCGGATTGCCGCCGTACGCAGCGCAAATCCGGCGCGCAGTACGGCGCCAATCCGCGCAGAATAAGCCGTGTGAAGGGGGCCTAAAAAAACACTGAAAAATCTCCTAGACTTATTGTAAGAACGTCCTGCTGTCTACACTGAGCTTCTTTTTTCTGCTCGTTTTTTCTTACTGGTCGTCTTTTGCAACATGTTCTAAAAATCGTCAGAGCAGGGCAGAAAATTTATTTACAGGATCTATGTAAAGCACCGGATTTCTCTTGGCGCGTTTTCGCTGCGTTTTTTTTTGCCGCGATTTTTCAATGTAAACCCACGCAGGAGACCCAAGTCATACCTATAGTGGTTTTAAATAAAGGTTATACCTTATAAAATTTGCATACAGTGTCCGATGTGTCCTTGTTTTGAACCGTTCGTAATAAAATGATCATTTTTTGGGGTCGCTAACGATTTTTGCGCAATTCATATTTTTTTTTAGCTAAAAATAAGTTTGGTTTTTTTTTTTACAGATTTTGGCGCTAAAATACTGTTCTTTACATATTTTGCCGCTAATAAAGTTCTCTCGCTTCTGACGCTAAAAATTGTTTCTATACGGATTTTGGGGGCCAGAATCCGTTTTTTTTACGGATTTTGGCACTAAAATCCTTTTCTTAAATTTTCCCTGGCGCTAATAAAGTTATTTCGCTTCTGATGCTAAAAATAAATTTTTTTCACGAATTTTAGCTCTTCTAAAGTTATCTTCCTAAAAATAAGGTGTTTTTTTTACGTATTTTGTTGGTAAAAATAAATTTTTTTTGTGGGTTTTGGCGCTAAAATACTTTTTTCTACGGATTTTGTCACTAAAATATGTTTTGTACGGATTTTGTTGCTATTAAAGTTTTCTCGCTTTTGTCGCTAAAAATACGCTTTTTGCGCAAAAAAACGTTTTTTTACGCATTTTGCTGCTAAAATACTTTTTTTCACGGATTTTGGCTCTTCTAAAGTTATCTTGCTTTTGTTGCTAAAAATGTTTTTTATGTATTTTGTTGCTAATTATTTTTTTTTTTACGGGTTTTGGCACTATGGTATTACTCTTCCGGATTTTGGCCCTAGAGTCCTTTTTTTTTACGGATTTTGGTGCTAAAGTCCATAAAAACAGATTTTTTTTTGCTTCAAAAGCCAAAAACGTATTTTAGTGCCAAAATCCATAAAAAACGTATTTTAGGGCCAAAAACCGTAAAAAACTTATTTTTGGAGACAAAAGACAACTTTATAGGCGGCAAAATCCGAAAAAATATGGATTTTTGCACCAAAATCCATAAAAAAAATTGACTTTAGGGCCAAAATCCGTAAAAAAACATATTTTTGACGACAAACGCGATATAACTTTATTAGCGGCAAAATCCGTAAAACAACTTACAAGATGACATATAAATGCAATAATGTGCTTTACATTCCCTTTTGTAGGGCTGAGTTACATCCATTGGCTTAATTTATACATACATTAAAAAAACAGACTTGAAGACAAGCAAAAAACGCATGTAAAAAACGCTCAAAAAACTGCAGTTTTTTCAGCTGCATAGCCAAACATGTAAAAAACACCAGAGAAAGGCAGAAAATTTACTACAGGAGTATATGTAATGCGACTGACGTTTTTTTTAAATGAAAACCCACCCATGAGATTAGTCCCTTTTATAGTGGGTTTTAAATTTTAGACTTTTTTCAATTCTGCATACAAGTGTTTGATATGTCCTCATTCGTACCATTTGTAATTAGGTGATCATGTTTTTGTCGCTAACGTTTTTTGCGCAATTCAAGATTTTTGCTTTAATGACGCTAACTATACGCTTTTTTTAAGGATTTTGGCACTAAAATCCTTTTCTTGGAAGATTGTGACGCTAATAAAGTTCTCGCTTGTGATGCGAAAAATACTTTTTTTTTTACGGATTTTGGCGCTAAAATGTTTTGTTATTACAGATTTTGGCGCTGTTAAAGTTATCTCCCTTTTGTTGCTAAAAATAAGTTTTTTTTACGGATTTTGAAGGTATTAAAGTTCTCGCTTTTGTCGATAAAAATAAATTTTTTACGTTTTTTTGTCGCTAAAATACTTTTTTTTTACGGATTGTAGCACTAAAATACAGGTTTATTTTTAACAATTTTAGCACTATTAGGCTATGTTCACATGGCCTATTTTGGGACATATTTCAGCCCGTAATTCGCGCCGTACTGCGCGAATTACGGGCTGAAATATATCCCAGTCATTATGGTAATCCACAGTTCTCATAGAGAACTATGCAATACGTCTCCTCTCCCCACTCTCACAATATGGCAAGCGCAGAGAGAAGTGACATGCTACTTATTCATGGCGTATATGCGCCGTGGATAATGCATGCCTTTGGGGCCGGCGGGCTGCCGGCCTCCCCACCGCCGTGCACACGGCGTAATTGCGGGGTGAAATACGTCCCACAATTAAGCCGTGTACACATAGTCTTAAATTATCTTGCTTTTGTCGCAAAAAATAATTTTTTTAATGGATTTTTGAAACTAAAATACGCTTTTTTAATTAATTTTGACTCTAATAAATTTATCTTTAGCTTTTGTTGCAAAAAATAACGCTTTTTATTAACGGGTTTTTGGCGCTATTAAAGTTAACTCGTTTTTAGTCGCTAAAAATCTTTTTCTTACAGATTTTGGAGAAAAATTTAATTAGCACGCAAAATCCGTAAAAACCCCACAAAATGCAATAAGTTGCTTTCCATCCCCTTTTTGGGGCGAGTTATATCTAGATAGGCATAATTTATGTATACATTGAAATCCAGAAGACAAGCAAAAAACACGGGTAAAAAACGCACCAATAATGCAAATCGCCGCAATAAACGATCGTTTTTGCAGCTGCTTTTGACAGGCAGGGGACAGAAAACTCAGTTTTTAGTATTTGGCTTCCAGGTTGTTGTTTGTCCACTGTCAGTGTATACATAGCCATTAGTGTCTGTGCCTGCTGTACTGTATGTAGTGAAGAACTCAGCATCCCACCCTTGCACTGTTGGTATCGCCCAACAGACTGATTAAGGATCTCCTGAGTTACAAAGTGAAAGTAAATACCTGTTTCCTGTACAACGGAGGGAAACTCTCTGCATTGCTAATGACATGTATTTTGAGAAAAGTCTTATAAATTTCATCTACTATCAATTAGGTGTTGTGTGTGGAGGTGATAGGACTCTTTAAAGGGAACCTGTCAATAGGTTGTTGCCTCTCTTGCGAGGGGCACGACAAGCTAGTGTCAGACCCTGCTTGTTTCCAGCGCTGTGCCCCTTATTCTGTAAGACGCTGGAGTTTTAGAGCATTTACCCCTCAAATCTTATTCATGAGTAGGTGTTAGTCCCGCCCACCAAAGGCTAGCCTCACCTACCTGACAGGTTTCAATAGCTTACTGCTAGTAAAATCTTTGTTTGCTGTCACTGAATGAAAACATTCTTGTTGAAAGTCATGAATGTAGACAGAGCCATAACACCCAACTTTTTAGATGGGCAGAGGGGGCATTTACTTTTCACTGCATTAAAGATCCATTTTTAACTCCTTAACGAGTACCTATCACCTTCAGACAAACCTCGTGAAGGAACAGAAGACTAAAAAACAAACACTTTCTCAAATAAGCTTCATTAGGAAAACCAGAGCATTTAACCTGTATTTCAGTTTTAAAAAAGCGCTAGGCCCCTTTAAGACAGCTCTGAAGTCGGGCCAAGTCGGCACATGACAGCTTAATGGATTGACCAAAAAGTTGTAAGTTCCTGAGCTTGGGAGAGTCCACTGTGCAGGGGGAGTCTGTAAATCCTCATCATGTGCAACACCAGCACAGTGTACATAGATGCCTGTTGTGCTTTGGAGCAGGAGGCTGAAGCAACAGGTAAACTCTGTCGCACTGTTTCCTAAGGCTCTGTCTCTACTGCACAGAAAAAAAACGACTGAAAACATCTCCCATAGACTCTATAGTAAAAACCTCCTGCTGTCTCACTGAGCTTCTTTTTTCTTGTTCTTTTTTTTACTGGTCGTCTTTTGCAACATGCTCTAAAAAACGGCAGAACCGAGGGGGGGGGGGGGATTTTACTACAGGAGTCTATGGAAAGCGCCGGACGTCTTTTGGTGTATTTTCGCGTCGTTTTTCTATGCGTTTTTTTTCAATGAAAAACCCTCCCAGGAGACCAAGTCCCACCTATAGTGGGTGTAATAAAGTTATACCTGATCAGATCTGCATACAAGTGGTCTGATGTGTCCTTGTTTGTACATCAAATCGTAATTAAATGATCATGGCTTAAGACGCGTAACGATTTTGCGCAATTCGATATTTTTTTTTAGCTAAAAATACGTTTTTTTTAAACGATTTGGCGCTAAAAATACTATTTCTTTACATATTTTGGCGCTAATAAATGTTCTCTCACTTCCTGCCGCTAAAATACTTTTATTTTACGGATTTTTGGCTCCAAATCCGTTTTTTTACAGATTTTGCCGCAAAAATCCTTTTTCCTTGACATATTTTGGCACTAATAAAGTTCGTCTCCGTCCATCGCCTTCTGTGCCGCTAAAAATACGTTATTTTACGGATTTTGACGCAAAATCTGTTTTTTTTTTTTAATCTTATTTTTGGGCGCTAAAATCCTTTTTCTTGACAATTTTCGTGGTTAAGTTTGGCGCTAATAACGTTATCTTCGCTTCAGACACTAAAATAACGTTTTTTTCAACAGGATTTTAGCTCTTCTCTTAATTATCTTCTTTTTGTTGCAAAAAATAATTTTATTAGAATGTATTTTGTAGCTAAAAATAGGAAGTTTTTTTAACGTTTGGCGCTAAAATACTTTTTTTTACAGATTTGTCACCAAAATATGTTTTTGTACGGCTTTTGGCGCTTTTAAGTTTCTTGCTTTTGGTCCGCTAAAAACAACGCTTTTTTAGCGCGAAAGTTTTTTTCCACGGATGTTTGCCACTAAATACTTTTTTTACGGATTTTGGCCTTCTAAGTTAGTCTTGCTTTTGTCGCTAAAAATAACTTTTTATTACGGATTTTGGAACTAAAATACGCTTTTTTATGAATTTTGACCGCTAATAAATTTTTTTTTAAATTCTTTTTGGGGGCCTTTTGTTTGGCAAAAAGGGCGCTTTTTTTTTTTACAGATTTTAGGAGCTAAAATCTTGTAGTTTTACGATTTTTTTGCGCTATTAAAGATATCTCGCTTTTGTCGCTAAAATCCTTTTTCTTACAGATTTAGGAGATAAATTTATTTAGCACCAAAATTTGTAAAAAACCTAACCACAAAACCATAAAAAAACTTATTTTTAGTAACCAAAGAGATAACTTTTTAAGAGTGCCAAAATCTGTAAAGAAAAAAACGAGTGGCAGGAGTTACATCCATGGCATTAATTTATGCAAAACATTGAAATCCAGAGAACAAGTAAAAACGCGCTAAAAAAGCAAATCACAGCAATAAAAATCAGGCCATTGTTTTCCAGCTGCCTTTGAACAGGCAGGGGCCAGAAAACATCAGTTTAGTATTTAGCTTTCAAGGTGCGTTCTTTGACCCACTGCAGTGTATACATAGTCCTTAGGTGTGTGCAGTGCTGTACTGTATGTAGGTGAGAGACCTCAGCATCCCCCTGCACTGTTGGAAATCGCCCAACAGACTGATAAGGATCTCCTGAGTACAAAGTGAAGTAAACCTGTTACCCTGAAAACTGAGTGGAAACTCTCTGCATTGTCTAATGACATGTATTTGAGAAAAGTCTTATAATTTCATCTACTATCAATTCTAGTGTTTGTGAGGAGGTTTATCAGGTACTCCTTAAAGCCGAACACCTAAAAGTAGTTAATGACCAGAATTTTTTTTAGTTTTTGCCTCCTTCGTAGTTTCAACCGAGTTGTAACTTATTTATTTATTTTTTTTCAATGACGCATTTGTATGAGGCCCATTGTTTTATTCGAGACGTAGTTGTACTTTTTTGGGGGAATAGTTTAAGTTCACTCATAAAATTATTGGCAAGAATTTTTTTCAAATTTTTTTATTTTTTTATTTTTTTATTTTTTTTAACACTCATTCACATTTCACACTTAATAACTTGCTAAATTAATTTCTACAGGTATATACGGCATGTTGATACATAATATGTGTAAGGGTTTTGTGTGTGTTAAAGTATGCACAATTCTTTTTCATTAAATATTATTTATTTTATATTTATTTTTATTTTTTTCTACACTTTTTTGTTTTTAAGCTTTTTTTTTAAGATCCGCCATAAAAGAGAACTGTTATACTTTTTTTTATTTTTTTTTAAACTTAGTAATGTATTAGCATATTTATATATACTAATACTTTCTAATCTGTGTCAGTTTGACGCAGGCAGTGATCAGGGCAGCACACAGTCTGCCCTGATCACTGGCTTCTTAGGCTAGCTTCACACGGCTTAACTGTGGGGCGTAATTTCGCCCCCCAATTACGGCGTGTGGACGGGGGCGGGAGCGGGGGAGTGATCGGGGGGCCGGCACTTCGCCGGGCCCATAGAACAATCACTGCTAGCGGCGCGTATACGCCGCTAGAAAGTGACATGTAAATTTATCTCCCCGCCCCCGGCTTTCGCCGGCGGGGAGGGGAGACAATCCATATTCTCTTATGAAACTGTGAATTACCGTAATGACTGGGACGTATTCGGCCCATAATTGGCACACTCCGGCGCGTAATTACGGACCGAAATACGGACCATTTTAAGCCGTGTGAACATAGCCTTACACAGACAGCACTGGGGCTACTCTAGGTCCCCAGGGCTGACTGTGCAGCCGTCCTCGGCTCTGTTGGGTCACCACAGTCCTGATCACCTGACAGAGCAGGGGAACCCTTTGACTATGCTGCGGTGACGAACTGCGGCAATCAAAGGATTAAAGCACTGGGGAGTGGGGGAAACCTCCGCTCCCCGGTGCTTGCAGAGGCTGGGAACAGGGCTGTGAAGTACAGCTCTGTTCTCAGTGCTGCTGTGGCGCAAATCCCGAGGTCTGCAGCGACACCAAAAGACGTCGCTGCAGACGAACGACCTGCAATGCCCGCGGCCAAAAGACAGACATTCATAAGGATGGATAGGTTATTATTAAAGCAATTATCATCAACCATTTCCTGCCCATAATTTGATGGCCCTTTATTTTTTTTCCTCCCCACCTTCCAAAAGCCATAACTTTTTATTTTTCCATCTACAGATATATGAAGGCTTTTATTTTGCGGGACAAAATGTACTTTCTAATGGTATCATTAACTGTACCAAAGAATATACTGGGAAACCGCAAAATAAAATGTAAGTGGGGTGAAATGTCATGTTTCCTGTCGGTTTGTTTTTATGTTGTTCATTCTTAGGTATAAACGATGTGTTCTCTCTATTCTGCAGGTCGGTGTGATTCCGGTGATATCAAATCTCTAGGGTTTTGTTATGCTTTTAGTACTTTAAAAAAAAACATTCTCTATTTTTTTAAATTTGCGCTGCAGCGTCACATTCTGCAACCAATAACTTTTTATGTTTTTCCACCTACGGACCTGAGTGAGAGCCCAGTTTTTGCGGGCTGAAGTGTAGTTTTTATGGAACCATTTTGGGAAACATGCGACTTTCAGATCACATTTAATTAAACTTTTCTGGGAACACGAACTGACTTAAAAAAGAAAACCAACAATTTTGCCGTTTGGAATTTTTTTCCTTCTACAGGTGTTTAGCATATGGGATAAATTATGTTATATTTGAATAGATTGGTCTTTAACAGACGCAGTGATACCAATTATGTGTGACTTTTTTATTTATTTTATTTGTAAAATGGCAAAAGGGGGTGATTTGAACTTTTAATATTTTTTAGGCAAGCAGTACCCCTAGGTTGCTTAACTACTAGGAGCATACCTCCCAAGTGTCCTATTTTTCATCCTTGTCCCTCTGTCCCTCTTAGTTCTATAAATGTCCCTCTTTTTCATTGAGGAAATAGATTTTCATCAATAAACTATCTTGCTGGAAAAAGTATCTGATTGCCTCCTCACTGTATATTACATAACAACTTACTTAATATTTCATCATTGGATACAATGCAGTCCTGAAAATGTCTCCCTTTTTGGCTGTCTAAAAAGCTGGCTTGTGTGTGGGTGTGCTTAGAGGCGTGTCTTGGTGTGGTCACATGTTTGGGTGTGGTTGGGGGCGCACCTGATGTGTCCCACTTTGCAATCTCTAAAAGTTGGGAGGTATGACTAGGAGAAGTGACGGCTTGCTCATCTTACTGAAATATATAGATAATCCAGCAGGGTGTTCCAAGATGGCGGTGCTATTACTTTCTGCCTCCCTGCACTTGGCCACTCAAAGACAATTACATGTATATAGTTGTACTGTCTGGGGGGCAGGTTCATCCACTTTTTCTGTAAACTCTCCTGTATTTATGTAACATGGCTGGACCATTGTGTAATTTGAGCACTTCTCACACTTTGTCTCACACATACACCCTTATAGATTGCAAGCTCTTACGAGCAGGGCCCTCGAACCTTGGGCCACATGTATGAAAACTGTCTAGGTCTAAAATGCACTTTGTTGCCCATAGCAACCAATCAGAGCTCACAGCAACCAATCAGAGCCCATAGCAACCGATCAGTGCTCATAGCAACTAATCAGTGGTCATAGAAACCAATCAGAGCCCGTAGCAACCAATCAGTGCTCAGAGCAACCAATCAGAGCCCATAGCAACCAATCAGAGCTCATAGCAACCAATCAGCCCAAAGCAACCAATCATCTCATAGGAACCCATCAATGCCCATAGTAACCAGTCAGAGCCCATAGCAACCAATCAGAGCCCATAGCAACCAATCAGAGTGCCCCTTTCATTTTACCAGAGCACTACATGAAATGAAAGGGGCGCTCTGATTGATTTCTATGAGCTCTGATTGGTTGCTATGTGCTCTGACTGGTTACTATGGGCTTTGATGGGTACATGTATGAAAACTGTCTAGGTCTAAAACTTACTTTGTTGCCCATAGCAAAAAATCAGCTCATAGCAACCAACCAGACCTCATAGCAACAAATCAGAGCCCCTTTGTGTCTGATCTGTAAGTAGCGTTTTATTGCTGTAGACTGTAGTCGCCATTAGTGTCCATCTGGAAATGGGTCTGGTGCCGTCCCTGCAACTGAGGCTGTAAATGAAACCACCGATGCAGCTGGGAACCGCCCGTGGCTTCAAGAATGCAGGTGCAATCCTAGTTTTTTAATTTTTCCAATGTATCCAAAAAAAGTTCAAAGTTTGCAAATGTTACTATTTTGTGTCTACAGTTAACCTGCAGACCTATGGATACAAACTACATCCTAACCCTTTGTAGTCTAACCACGCAGTCATGTGATGCTCCCATCTATTGGCCTTCCATTATGTAGATGATCAAGAATAGGCGGAGTTAATTGAAGTCACATGACTGCAGGATCCGACTCCACACAAGGTTTGATTGTAGTCTGTAACCTTGGAGACATACAGGTGTGCATGGGAGCTGCATACACAAAACGGTAGGGGCTTTTGCAGCAAAACTACTTGTAAAGTTGATTAATTTTTTACTTTAGATGCATTTGGATTAATAAAACAACTGGTTACAAGGGTATACACGCCCTTTAAAGGTCAGTATACAGCCCCCTCCCCATAGTGGCAGGGGCACAGGCTTTTAGCAGAGCTCCTTTGTTACATTATACTTGCTCTTATTAGTCAGCAGGCACTGACAAGCATTTGTGAAGGTGCCATATATTTCTTTGTTGATATGCAAAGGCAGCAAGTCAAATGATTTATTTATGTTATAATTAAAATTTCTAGATGGACCAGTGAGTTTTAGCTGCACCTTTTCTAATTTGTCGGCTGCAGGAAAAGGAAAAGAAATCAATAATCTGATACCACTTATGTTTTTATGGTTACCTCGGGCTCTCGGTAATGCAAAACTGCCAGTCACCTGCTTTGTGCGCGGAGCGAGCAGAGCCGAGCGCAGGATAAATCTTGGACATAGGAGCTGCAATTTTATATTTCACTCACTTCCACTCTCCTGTAGCTACTACAGATGTGTACTGTCTCCAATCCTGGCATCAGGCATCATGCTGCACGTCGATGGCTGTCGCATGGATCAGAAGCCACTAGTTACTTGGGGGATGAAATGCTGACTAATTATAGTGAAACCACAGAAATGCATGTAAAAATCATCTGATACTTTGCATTACTCATTTATGCTGATTTTGAAGTAAATCATCTTTTATACTCTAGTTACACCCAACGCAGCAGCAAAACTTCAAGGGGTTTTGCCACGATCTAATGTTGATGTGGGATCCTCCAAAATGGGTATTTAATTACTTTTCTAAATATATGTCATTAAAAAAAGTGAAGCCTGTGAGATCTACAGCCTTCATTACATGCCCTTAGTTTCCTGACAGTTTACATTAGACACAACCAGGAGCTGATCTGGCCGCGCTTGTGTTGTTTGCACTTCTTATCTGATGGCAGGGAACATGAACGAGATTTGAAGGGACTGGGGATAAAAGATCCTGTGTCTTTTGTATAGAGAATCCACTGGTTGTAATGTAATGATCTGAGTAAACATGCAGACGCTCCCTGCTCAGCCCTGCATCAGTTTGTGAACAAATGAAAGAACGCTGCCTGCCTGGAGCTTATCTTCTCTCCTGAGCAGATAAGAGTGAGAAATAAAACCTTTAGAGCTTGTGCACAATACAGTTTATCCAAACAACATGTTTGCTCAACTACAGAGACTGAATATCAGGAACATCCATGGGAGGTGGAGCGATGACATCACAGAGGAGGTACTTGTTTTTTTGAACACAGAAACACAACGCCCATTTTTTCAAGCCTCAACAGGGGAGTATCAGCCTGTTAGGTGAGGAAATCACTTCTTGGCAAAACCCCTTTAAAGGGGTTGTTCCATCTCACACAATGGTGCCATATGACTAGGATATATCATCAATATGTGAAAGGTGCGGGTCCCACCTCTGGGATACACAACTATCTCGAGAATGAGCCCCTAATATTCTCCATTGAGAACGAAAAGTTGGTCATAACTGTCCCATTGATTTCCCTGAATGTTCCAAATACAGCTGAGTGGTGCCGTCAACTCTACTCAGAATTCCCATAAACATCAATGGGAGAGTCCCGACTACCTCTCCATATGAAAAAACCAACAAATGTCCACAAAGTGGCCTATGGGTGTGGAGAATCCCATAGACATAGTGCCAGGTAATACAAACATTAAGGGTATATTCACACAATGTATTTTTGTGCATATTTTGCACCAAAATAAGTGTCAAAATATGCCCCAAACAATGTACAATAGACTTCTCATTGACTGCAGTATAAAATATGTCATCAATCACGACACGTATTTTACAGTCATTATTTTGCGCACCCCTGAAAAGAATTGACAGGTTTATTCTTTCAAGCGCATACGTGCTGTGTAATAGTAAAATATAGGAGGCAGGAATATGCGTCGGGACATTGCGCGACGTAGTCGAGTTGAAAATACGCACTTGCAAGCGTGTAATTTCAACAGCGTAATGAACATATATTGCGGCGCGTGCTGCAATACATCCTGTGAACTTCCCCTGACTGCTAGATAAATGGCTGCACTGCATTGTGGGATATGTAGTGATCTAACTATAGAGTATTTGCTGGCTTGCATTATGGGAGTATTAGTGTTTGTATCAAGAAATTGATTTAGTGATTCGAGGTACTTAGGTACTTAGTACTGTATGTTATAGCACAGAAGTAGAACTTGAAGCCCCTGGGCGGTAATGCACAAAGTAAAATGGGGCCCCAGCTATCATGTGTCTTTTACAATAGTGGTGTCTTCTTATGTGGCAGAAAGACTTTTGGGTCCCCTCAGGCTGCAGGGTCCAGTAATGACTACTATCACTATGCCAATGTTATAGGATCTTGTATCTAACCAATACCAGGTTTTTTTTGCAGCATCTGAACTAAGAGCTAATTTCTGCTTTGCATTGTGGAAAATAAAGTGATACTGTGTCTGTGACACTCTAAGCTCAGTGGCCACTTCCGTCTGAGAGCATCCTGCTTGAAGTCTCGCAATGGCGAGGTACTGTTGATCAATTGTAAGGTGCTGTTTTGGTTTCATGATGTCAAAATGTGAAGGAGGACCGTTTAAATCCCAATTCAAATTGATTCCCTAAATTTTTGGGACGATTCAGGGAACAAACGCAGCTGCCGCCCTCCTCATTCACATGCACGGTCGGCTCACAGCTAGCAGAGAACTCACCATCGCACTACACTTTGATTCATGGGATCACCCCTTTTAAAATGGGTTTATGGACTACTTTCCATGAATTTCACTAAAATTACGTTTGGAAAACAATATTTGATTCTGCACACAAAAAACTTTTTGGAAAAAAATTAGCATAAGTGCACACTGGTTTGGCAGTAACATACAAACACAATCAAATTTCAGTAGCGCACTACTAGCACTAAAAACTATAAAAAGGTACATAGGAAAAGCATTTCTGTTACTTAGAATACATGAAAAATGTTTGAGGTTCTTAGTTCACATTTTTGATCAAAACTGCTTAAGCCCACCTGCCACTTAAGTTTGGGTGACCTGAATTGCTGGATTTTAGCTTTGACCAGAATTCGAACTACAACCATGAGAACAGGAACGAGATGTGCTACGCGGATGTGTTTAGCTTTTAGAGAATTGTCTAGATTGCATGCAATTGTAACAAACTGTTATTTGTGAGAAATTAAAGGGTGTTGTTTCATCTCAAAGTTTCATAGGATGCATGAATTAAATAATGCTGCTTTGCTCTGTCACTTCCTGCTCAACCTGTCTGTAATTAGCATATGAGCTCCGTGTATTCAGACTTCTCTGTTTATTAGTCTAGATTAAATAAATTACCTTCTCTGAGGTCCGGAGAAGCTTCTGAGCTAATGTAAACAGTAGAGTAATTACTGTCTTTTGTTTGAAACATCAGATAACACACAAGCTCTCACACTGCCAGCCATGGCCAGGACCTGTGTGATGACATCACTCCCTGCTATCAGATAGAACAAACAGCAGAGGGGGAGAAGTACACAGGTCGGTCACTTGGGGAACCAGAGAGAGCACATAAGGTGATAAAATCACTTGTAGCTCCTTAACAAAAAAAGATGAACAAAGCAACATATTTGGAAAACGTCTTCATTTAGTGTTCCCTACATGTTGAAAGCTAATCTTTGTAGTGAGACAACCCCTTGAAAGACATGTACAGGTTTTCAGCCTCTGAGTATAAACACTGACAAGAAGCAGAAATCTAGAGCGAAACGCAGAATTGAAGCAAATTATATGAGAACGTTGCAGATCTAGGTTTCAGTTATGTAACACTAAGGCTATGTTCACACGGCGTAAATGCGGGGCGTAATTACGCCCCGCAATTACGCCGTGTGGACGGGGGCGGGGCGGGAGCGGGGTCCGGCACCTCGCCGGCCCATAGACAATCATTGCTAGCGGCGCGTATACGCCGCTAGAAAATGACATGTCAATTATCTCCCCCCTCAGCCTATTTGCCGAGCAGAGAGAGGAGACGTAATCCATAGTTCTCTATGAGAACTGTGAATTACCGTAATGACTGGGACGTATTCCAGCCGTAATTCGCGCACTACGGCGCGTAATTACGGACTGAAATACGTCCCATTTTAAGCCGTGTGAACATAGCCAAGCGGCCGTTTTTTTTCCGACGCAGGACCGTGTTTTTTGTTACGCTTTGTACAAAAACCGCGGTCGCTTCTGGTTTTTTAGTATTGTATGGGAAGACGGCCCAAGAAAAACTAAAAGCGCCGGCGTATTATACAACATGTTGTATAATACGCCGGCGCTAGAACACGAGCTGTGTACACTGCAGCTCGTCTTTGCTATTGCCGCTTATGGGGCTGCACGAAGTAAAAACTAAAAGCACCGAAAATATGATCGTAATGCTGTGCAGTGTAGACACAGCCTAAGATGTATCTGTCTGATTGTTGCTCGCTGGGTATTTGTGACTTGTATTTGTTATGCATGTATTATAACATATCAAGTTTCTGATTATAATGCGACCACTTAGTTTTTGGAAAATTCTTCTCTTAAAAATTCTTGAACAAATTGTAAATGATTTTCTGACATTCTTTTCCCATTTGCCAAACCCTGAAATCAGTGTCATGATATCATCAGCTCAATCAGTTCAGCGTCTGAAAGATTTTCTGGCAACTTCTCTTTTTTCGCTAATTTCCCTGACCTGTCCCAGAGATTCCTATACAATGTGTGGGTGCAGATCCCGAGGTCTCCTACACATCAGCGAGGTCGTTGTCTGTTTTATGTGAGATTGTCACAGATTACACTGTCAGCGATGAATCATGGAGGCGCCACCCCCCCCCCCCCCCGACATGTTTTTGGGATAATTCAATGCATATCACATACAGAGGATAACTCTATAATCTTTTGTTGTGTTTTCTTCCAAACAAAATGATATTATTTTGACATTATTAGATATTGTGGGAGGAGTATATAGGGGATCATTGGTAAATCTATAGTCAAGTTATACACTGAGCATGGCTGTACACTTTTGGTAGATAGTGGTTAAAGGGGATATGTTCTGGAAACAACAGAAGCTGATCAGCTGAACACCACAGGTTGGGCTCTTCTACCCGCTGTTATTGCCCTCAGAAGCTATGGGGAGTCATGAGTGGGCGCTGAAAAGGAGACGTATAGATGAAATTCAAATTAACGGTCACCCATGTAATACATGGATACACTGGGTCTACTTCAGCAGGTTCCGATCTTACAATGTGTCTTACCATTTAGGAGCTTAGAGGAGGGTCCTGAATAGGTGATTCCCAATGATGTCAACAGATTAGCTGTCTGGCTGGACTTCTTATTTGTCCCCACATAGCATAAAGTATATTTAAAGAGTACCTATCACCTCCAGGGAAACCTCATAAAGTAACAGGAGACTAAAATACAATCACTTTCTCTAATATGCTTCATTAGGAAAATCAAAGCATTTCACCTGTAATTTAGTTTTTGTTTTTTTTAAAGCGCTGGCCCTTTAAGACAGGACTGAAGTCAGCCAGGCACCTGACAGTTTCACAGAGCTGTCAACATAGTGATCCATGACGCTAACTGCTTCTGAACTGGGAGAGTCCAATGTGAAAAGGGAGAGCCAGGAAGCCTACAACATGTGCACACTGGTAAGCTCTGGGCTGCTCTTTCTGTGCTGGATATAACACTGGCAGCAGTGTAATGTAGATGCCTGTAAACCCTGACAAACTATGTTGTGCCTGGTGCAGTGTATGCAGTGAGAGACTCAGATTACCCTGTACAAGCAGTTATGCCCTCAGCTCCCCCTGCACAGTTGGTATCTCACAACAGAAGGAATTCCACTAGAAAATGAGCTGTGCTT
The DNA here is from genome assembly GCA_025379985.1 of Phyllomedusa bahiana. NCBI lineage: Eukaryota > Metazoa > Chordata > Amphibia > Anura > Hylidae > Phyllomedusa > Phyllomedusa bahiana. Next base: position 59,527 of record JAODAL010015531.1, read on the forward strand.
AACAAAGTGAAATTAAAATCTGTGTTCATCTGATACTGAGGTAAATTCACTGGATTGCTAATGATCTGTATTTGAAAAAAGTCTTATATTTTGTGTGGAGGTGAGGTGGAGGTGGTACTCTTTAACGCATACCTTCATTGATACAGATAAAAATGTCTCAGGACATCCATATCATTGTGTCAATATAAATACTTGAATATATTATTAAAACAGGATATTACACGTTTTTGTACAGGGAGCATGCTAGTTAATACAGTGCTATGATTACAGCAGCATCACAAGACTTGTAAATTTGTGTTAAATCCACGAGTGTGTGCCAGACTTGCCATATGGCTGCACTGAGGAGCAGAGTCTCAGGAGCACCTGATCATCACTCCCCCAACAAGGGGATTTGGACTCTGCTGCAGCATATATCTAGTTCGGTACGCTCAGTGCAGTCTCCCACAGCAACAGCTGATGTCCAGTATGTGCTACAGGTGGAGCGGGCTATAGATGTAGTCAGGCAAGCAACCGGTCAAAGCAGGCAGAGCTAGCTCAAGAGTAAAGTGCAAGCAAAAGGTCAATGCAGGCAACAGACAAGGAGCATGTTTAAGAAGATAAACAGGGTCGAAACCAAAAGGTACTAAAGAGACTTAGTAACCAGCAAACACTGTAACACTCCTAAGATCAGACAATGTGTTAGAGGTGAGTATCCCTTTACATAGAAGATGTAGTGCTAACAGGGCCGGGACAATGGATAGGTAAAGGTAGGTGGCTGTCTAGGGCGGCACTGCATCCCAGGCAGAAAAGGGGTACAAGGAGGTATGGAGTGGGCTGAACTTTCCATTGTGGGGTGCTATACGCTTTATTTGCCTAGGGCATCAGAATACCTTGTCCCAGTCCTGAGTGCTACCATAGGTGGAGGATAGAATTTATGGCAGGCACTGGCACAGGCTGGAGTGGGGCGAAGCTGCGGTAAGCCTGTGGCGGGTTTAAAGACTTAAACTCTGCTACCGGCTTCCCGCACTCCAGTCTCCTGCCAAAAAGAGAAGTTAGCTACTTCCTTTCTTCGACTTCCCAGCACTATTTGTGCAGGCTCTGGTCTGTCTGACACATCCCTGATGGATAAATCAATATCTGGTCCCTTATCTTGAATCATATTTAACACTCTACAGGTAAGAGATGAAATTAAGAATATCTCTGCACTGGATAAAGGAGGTGACCGAATGACAGGGAAAAAGCCCCCTGACAGCTACAATGGCTGACAATAGTATCGGTCATATAACTACTTCCTGCCCAAAAGACACAAACAGGAGCTTTCAAGAGACAATGGCAGTGATTGCTCATCAGGAGTCGGGCGTCCAGACAAGTCTTCATACTTTTCGGTAAAGATTCCATTATATTTACAGTTGTGCTGGGAAAACGGAGGCCGAAATTGTTATTGGAGACATTATGTTCATGCTTCACGGCAACTTTTCGCTACCTCTCTTCCCTCCAAGGGGATCAGTAATCTGCAAAAAGGAGGTCGTTCAGAGTGGACAACCCATTTAATCCAAAGGGACTGTCTCCACCAAATGCAAGACATGGGTTCACTTTCACATAGACTGAGACAAAGCGCCGATAATGCGTTGAGTGCCGGGAGGAGGGGGCACAAATAATCTGTCCATTTAAACTTTAGAAGTTACTTGATCTACAGTTATCTTAATACATACAACCAAAAAAATCAATACGTTGTAATTACAAAACAGTCATCCATCTGCATTGTAACTGATTTATACGTGGGGCCGGCGTTTTAACATTAAATATATATTGGCTGCTGTTATGTGGACATTAATAATCTACTTAAGCACTGTGTTCAGAGCTGTCCTGTGATCGTCCATGAATCTTCTTCATGCTCCATGTGGATGGCTTCCCGTCCGCTATAGAACCTCTGTTGTGTCTTTATGGCCAGTCGGCTCTGCTTATGACAAGGTTTGTGTAATGTTTATAGCAATGTAAATGTAGACAAGAAATCCATAGTTCAACCGAACTTATGGTAGAACATATTAGAACTAAATAATTTACAGCACTTAGATCCAGGTCCTCGGAGACCATTGATGGTCAGGAGGAAGAAACAACATTGTGTTTGCTTACTACGTAATTGTTAAGGACTTTATGATGTTGTTATGGTCAACAAAGTGCTGTTTGAAGAGCTGGAATACTGGACAGATATCATGGATACAACTCAGTTCCTCAAGGAGTAGGTTATAGATTTTGTTCTTACCATCAAATCCTCAGAAGGCTCAACAGTGGAGGGTTTGGTACCTGTTGGCCAAAAATTTCTAGTAATTGTAGGAGAGAAGGGTACTATGAATTTTTTGGCCAGTCCCTCAGTTAGAGACTCACCGGGTAAGTTTAGCTTGATGCAGTAAGTAGGCATATGCAATTTGATCAAAATGTGCACTAAAAACCTTCGTTTTATGCATGGATGAGGGCAGAACATGAGTGCAGAACAAGTTAGTGACAGTCCTGCTGTTTCCAGTGCTGTGTCCCTTTACTCTGTAAGATGCTGGAGTTTTCGTGTATTTAATGCTCAAATCTGCAGTTTTCAGCCAGAAGAGTCATTCGAAGAGTCATTCAAAGAGTCAGTTTTTTTCAAACCCCGCCCACCTGATGCTAGCCCCGCCCACCTCAACTGACAAACCTATTACTTTGAATAGGTAGAAATGTGAATAACTGCCAGGTGGACGGGGCTAGCTTTTGGTGGGCGGGGCTAACACCTGCTCATGAATAAGATTTGAGGTGTAAATGCTCTAAAACTGCTGCATCTTACAGAATAAGGGGCACAGTGCTGGGAACAGCAGGTCTGTCACTAGCTTGTACTGTCCTCAGCAAGGGGTCATAACCTATGTGACAGGTTCCCTTTAAGAATGGTGGAGGATTTGGAACCTGTTGTCCGAAAATTTCTAATAATGGTAGGAGAGAAGGGTATTAGGAATTTTTTGGCCAGTCCCCCAGTGACTCACCGGATAAGGTTAGCTTGATGCAGTAGGCGGGCATACACAATTTGATCAAAATGTGCACTAAGAACCTTTGTTTTATGTATTTATAAAGAATAGCAGTAATGCATTTTAAATGTTCCACAAGCTCAATATTTCTGTGGGTTTTAGTGCCTCATGTATGCTGCTGTACCTTGTGTTTAAGAACATTGGAGTATTTGGAACCTGTTGTCCCAAAATTCCTAGTAATGATAGGAGAGAAGGGTACTAGAAATTTTTTGGCCAGGCTCTTGGTTAGAAACTCATCAGATAAGGTTAGCTTGATGCAGTAGGTGGGCTTATGCAATTTGATCAAAATGTGCACTAAAAACCTTTGTTTTTTGCATGTATAAAGAATAGCAGTAATGCATTTTAAATGTTCCACAAGTGTAGTGTTTCTATAGATTTTAGTGCCTCATGTATGCTGCTTTACCTTGTATTTAAGAACAGTGGCGGGTCTGGAACCTGTTGGCTTACTTTTCTATTAGGAGAGGCGGAAAAATAATACTACCATTATTTCCCACTTCCTCATTTGTCAGTGTGATATCTTCAGGAAACTTGTATTGGAATTGGACCAAATTGGGCTGGTGGACACCTTTCCACTGGCTGCAAATGTTGTAGACTAGAGGCAATCTCCAAGACGGAAGTGGATTTCCAGACTATCAGTGGTTCCCTTTAACGGGCAGAGGCTTTAAATGAATCACAGACTTCAATAGTTCAGCAGGTACAACCCCATTTGGAGGTGACTGTGGAGACAACCAGTTATGACTAGAGTCTGTTACTTGGTGTGATTCAGAAATAACCAATTCTATCTTATTATCATATGTCCTGTGTCTGTAATAATAAGAAACATACAAAAATTGCAATACTGTTGTGAGTAAATGTGCAAATCTTCTGTGCAGATACAGAGTGGCCTCAGAATATTTCCACTGATAAGGCCAAAGAACCCGAGCCTGACACTGTCGACCTGTATAATATATGCACAACCATCAGATTTTTTATATTCCTCCAGATCTGTCTTTATAAGACCAGGCGTTTCTGTCGGACTTCATATCTCTGCCCTAAACAGACTACATTGGTCTCCCAGTCTCCTCCTCATCCCTCAAGTCTCCATGATTACATCAGCAGGTTCCCTGATTTCTCATCCCTCTTCCACTCATGTCAAAACAGCTTCCTATAAAGTGGAGCAAGACAAGTGCAAAATCAAGCAGAGTCCACTATGCACTAGTCTCCGGAGTTTATTGCTAAGCTCTTATCAATCGACTTGAGGCCTTACCAACCGAATATTAGCGACTTCACAACGCAGTAAGTTATAAGTCCCCCAGTGTAGAATAGGGTCCCCCAATAAGATATATGTCTCCCAGTAGATGGATATATCGTTTATATGTCCCCCATTAGGTAGGTATATAGGTTGTAGGTTCCCATTGGGTATAGGTCCCACAGTAGGTATATAGGCAGGTTATAGATCCCCCAGGCAGGTTAAAGTCCTAAAAGCAGGTATAAAGGCAGGTTATAGGTCCCCCAGTAGGTATATAGGCAGGTTATAAGTCCCCCAGTGGGTATATAGGAAGGTTATAGGTCCCCCAGTGGGTATATAGGCAGGTTATAGATCCCCCAGCTGGAATATAAGCAGGTTATAAATCACCCAGCTGGTTTATAGGCAGGTTATAGGTCCCACAGCAGGTATATAGGCAGGTTATAGATCCCAATAGAAAATATGCCCGTATCTTTAGCTAAAATTTATACTGAGTTATCGCCGCCAGTGGTTTGTAATGCATGGTTCTCCTTCCCTGCGTTTCATGTATAGCAAAGTGAAAGTGTTTGAACCATGGTAAAAAATTTAATCAAACTTTAATAAATTTTTCTTTAAAAAACAGTCATCATCTGACAACACCATACGACATAGTCCGTCAGATACAGAAATGACAAGAAAAATGGCAAGATACTCAGTTTTTGTTGCGGCCGCCCATGCCGTTCACTGCAGTAAGTCCATGAATAGGCTCCCAGCGTGGTGAGCAGGAGACGCCGGCCTCAGAGCGAAGACTGACGCACAGGCAAGTGCGACGTTTCGGGGAGGCTCCATGCTTGAGGAAGGGGAGGAGCCTCCCCGAAACGTCGCCATGCCTGTGCGTCAGTCTTCGCTCTGAGGCCGGCGTCTCCTGCTCACCACGCTGGGAGGCCTATTCATGGACTTACATGCAGTGAACGGCACGGGCGGCCGCAACAAAAACTGGTATCTTGCCATTTTTCTTGTCATTTCTGTATCTGACGGACTATGTCGTATGGTGTTGTCAGATGATGACTGTTTTTTAAAGAAAATTTATTAAAGTTTGATTAAATTTTTTACCATGGTTCAAACACTTTCACTTTGCTAAACACTTTCACTACGTTATAGATCCCCACAGCAGGTATATAGGCAGGTTATAGCTCCCCCCAGTAGGTATATAGGCAGGTTATAAGTCCCCCCAGTGGATATATATAGGCAGGTTATAGGTCCCCCAGTGGGTATATAGGAAGGTAATTGGTCCCAAGGTAGGCAGGTATAAAGGTTATAGGTCCCCAGTGGGTATATAGTCAGGTTATAGGTGCCACATATCCAGTATATGTTATGTACAAAATTGGCTTAATGTTTGCATAAGGCCTCCAGCACTTATCATATAGTAATTAAATCCTACTTTACCTTATAATAATGTTCGCACTACTAAATTTACTGTCGGGAGGCCGGGAGCTTAGAGAATGCCCTAGTGTCAGGGGTCAGAGTGGTAATCAGGGTGGAAGCTGAGAAGAGAACTGTGGGCGGAAGGGCCCCTGGCAGTATGGGACGTGACTGACATGGGGCATCACGAGTGGCGACATGGCAGAGAGTAATGTAGTGGTCTGTGGCTGCCCTGCTGCTGGCGCCGATAGCTTGGCAACTCATATCAGCTTGGGACATAAATGATCAGCGGTGGTGGATGGTGGCGGCGCTGGGCACTACTATGCACAACATGCAGGAATGACCTCCCATTAGTCTAAGGGTTGAAGGAAGTTAACTTCTATACAGATTTCATTGAAAAGCAAGGTCCAGCTGTACCTAGATATTTCCGATAAGAGTAACTCACTCTTTAAAAGTGGCAATCACAGCAGCGCATACAGAACCTCCGGAGATGTTATCCGAGTCTGAACCCAAGACCCTGGTTCTTAAAGGAAAGTCTTCAGACCACTGGACTGTTATACATGTGTGGCACAATCCTCAGCCCAGATATAAGTTACCAATTACTTACTGGATAGCTCTAGAACACGTGTGTCAACCTCAAAGCTCATGGGCCAAATCTGACCCGCCACTTCAATGAATGTGGTCCTTATAACCTAGACAAAGTGACCAGGGATGGACAAGGTCTGAACACACAAGCACCGGTTCCCCAGAGGATGCAGTCAGCGCTTGGTAGAGGCAATGGTACCAGCACAGGGAGCAGGCGCCATCTTGGATTCAGTGCTCTGGCCTGCAACTCCACACTGCTCTGTTCAGCAACTTACAGACTATGGCACAGCTCTGCCAGCCTTACCCAGGCACTCTAGCCACCCTTTAAGGCCCCACAGTGGCCCTTTGAGGTCAACCATAATATTGATGTGGCCCTCAGAGGCTTTAAGCTGACCATACAAATAGCTGTTGGCCAAATGCCTATTCAGCTGACAGCTGTATCCCAGTGGGTGCCGAATGTCAATATGTTCTGAATGGGGAGAAACTAAGTTCAAAATTATTTTGAATGTTGGAATCCCACAGCAGATCCTTATATCAGGGTAGGCCCTGATACACAATACGGGCAGTCCCTGATTTACACCGTTCCGACTTACATCTGTCCCCTAGTTACAAATGGAGACTTATGGGGCCTGCTGGCACTTGTAGATACCAACTGTGGAACGATAAGCTCCAGCATGCCATAGCAGCACATGAGGTGAAAAGGAGGTTAAATCTTCCTAAAGGGCCGTTCACACGGCTTATTGTGGGCACGGATTGCAGCCGTATTGCGCGCCATACTGCACTAAATACGGGTGAAATCCGTCCCAGCCATTGCGGTAATCCACAGTTCTCAGAGAGAACTGTGGATTCTGTCTCTCCTCCCCGCTCGCACAATACACTAGGCAGGGAGAAAGTGACATGTTCATTATCCCGGCGGGATACGCGCCGTGGATAATGTATGTCTATGGGGCCGGCGGCAGCGCCCCCGCCCCGCCCCGCCCCACCCCTTACTCAAGCTGTAATTGCGAGCGAAATCTGTCCCGCTTGAATAAGCGGTGTGAACCGGCCCTAACAGGGGCACAGAGAGCAAAACAATGTAAAAACCCTTCCCTGCACTATCCAAAACTTTTAAAAAAACCTTTTTTTGCTGGAGTTAAATTTAATAAATATACCTGTTCCGACTCACATACAAATTCAACTTAAAGAGGTTGTCTCACTACATTGATTCCTCTGACCTCAGTTCTGTTTTCTTTGTTTCACTTTGAATTCAGAGGCGTGTTTACTGTCTTCTACTAGGCTGCAGTAGAAGCCAGGTCTGTAGCTATAGAAACCAGTGCTGGCAGCCTATCAGGATAGATCAAACAGGTCTGTAGCTATAGAAACCAGTGCTGGCAGCCTATCAGGATAGATCAAACAGGTCTGTAGCTATAGCAACCAGCACTGGCAGCCTATCAGGAGAGATCAAACAGGTCTGTAGCTATAGCGACCAGCACTGGCAGCCTATCAGGTGAGATCAAACAGGTCTGTAGCTATAGCGACCAGCACTGGCAGCCTATCAGGAGAGATCAAACAGGTCTGTAGCTATAGCGACCAGCACTGGTAGCCTATCAGGAGAGATCAAACAGGTCTGTAGCTATAGCGACCAGCACTGGCAGCCTATCAGGAGAGATCAAACAGGTCTGTAGCTATAGCGACCAGCACTGGCAGCCTCTCAGGAGAGATCTAACTGGTCTGTAGCTATAGCGACCAGCACTGGCAGCCTGTCAGGAGGGATCAAACAGGTCTGTAGCTATAGCGACCAGTGCTGGAAGCCTATTAGGAGAGATCAAACAGGTCTGTAGCTATAGTGACCTGAGGAGTTGATGCAGCCCATACAAGAGGTTGGACACTGTTAATGGACACATATTGCAAAGTGACTTGTTTTTGCAAGATCTTTAACATAAAAAGCAGCAATCCTTGTAGTGAGACAACCCCTTTAAGAACAAATCTACAGTCCCTATCCTGTTCATAACCCGGGGACTGCCTGTAGTTGCTTGGCCAGGTCAGCTCCAATTGGAAGGTTCGGCTAACTTTGATGTCCATGTGGAAAGGATATTAGCCTAAAATCCACTCCCACATTTAAATCTTGACAAAAATAAAAGAGGTGAAGTAGTTTAGAGCAGAACTCTCATTCATCTTGAAATTATTCAATTCATTGCAAAAACAGGAAAGATTGTCATCTGTTTTGGGAAGACACAACAGATGTATAAAATATCATTAATGACATGAATAGCAGCTGCCCTCCCCCATCCTGATATCACATCCAATACTTGGATACCTTTAACCAATACACCAAATGGAATTATTTTCCCTGATTTTTTATTTTTTTTTTCTATTACAAAAAGTTGGAACATTTGTCGAGTTATCAATGCACCAAACTCCGTCCTCGGTTTGGCAAGCGAGCGCTGCCGGAGACTGACGTCCATTGTAATAACAGCTATCTAATGTTTTTCCTTGACGAGCTTCCATATTGCCCGAGTGCGTAGGTACAAGCGCAGATTGGGATGAGATTCAGTGTTCTTCACACAGTCGTCGTATGGTGATAAACAGATGTACAGCAGTAAATAAAGGGAACTGTCACGTATCCAAGACAATAATATATATATAAAAAAAGCTCAAACTGCCAAAAAATATGTAAAAACCGGCATGAAAACAAAGTGAAGTAATTCAATTAGGATTGTTTTGTTACAGGACAGATTTTATAGGGTAGAAACGAAAGACAAATTTAACCTACATTTCTCCCTTAGGCTATGTTCACACGGCTTATTCTGGGACGTATTACAGCCCGTAATTCGTGCCGTACTGTGCTCAATACGGGCTGAAATACGTCCCGGTCATTTCGGTAATCCACAGTTCTCATAGAGAATTATGGGTCACGTCTCCTCTCCCGCTCGCGAAATACGGCGAGCGGGGAGAGAAGTGACATGTCAATTATTCACGGCTTATACACGCAGAGAATAATGCATTTCTATGGGGCCGGCGGGCTGCTTTCCCCCCCTCCCCCGTACACACGGCGTAATTGCAGAGCGAAATACGTCCCGCAATTAAGCCATGTGAACATAGCCTAAAAGGGTTATACAGGATAACTAGTCTATTCTTTTTCTAGAAACGGCGCCACTCCTGATCGCAGGCTGTGCTTGGTATTGCAGCTCTGCCCCATTTAAGTGATGGGATATGTTCACACGAAGTGTTGGATCCGATTTTGGATCTGTTTTTAGATGCCTGTTTGGATCCATGTTTCGGACCCAAAACGGACCCAAACACGTATCTAATAATGTGCAGTATGATTTCCATTGCTTTCAATGTAAAACACACATCAGTGTTCGGACGAGTGATCAACGATGCGTGTTTACATGAGTCTTTCTGATGCGTCTTTCTGATCCGTACAACACAAGGCATTATGGGAAAGGGGCTGAGAAGCCCACAGCGCTCTCTGTTGGTTGTAACAAATCCTCAATTTGCTTTTGACCCACCGAGAGCGCTGTGGGCTTCTCAGCCCCTTTCCCATAATGCCTTGTGATATGCAGATGCTAATAAGAGTGCGAAAAGGCAAAACAAAAACTCTACAAGCCGTTCGTTCGGTGCTCCATCCCTTCCTGAGCTACCCGATGCCTCCCACACAGCCAGCCAGTATCTTCTCTACTCTGCACTGAAGAGGGACAAAAATTCCGAAACAGTGCAGAGTAGAGAAGATACTGGCTGGCTAAAAAAATCCTTTTTGCTTTCTCAAGACTCGGTGGGTCAAAAGCAAATTGAGGATTTGTTACAACCAACAGAGGGCGCTGTGGGCTTCTCAGCCCCTTTCCCATAATGCCTTGTGATATGCAGATGCTAAGTAGAAGGCGAAAAGGCAAAACAAAAACTCTACAAGCCGTTCGTTCGGTGCTCTCCTTAAGGAGAGATCTTCCCTTCCTGATCCGTACAAAGAATGGTCATGTCCATTCTTGATCCGAAAGAGGCAGCAGACGCCCTATTTAAAACTATAGGGTGCGTGTCTGCTGCAGCCAAAATGCATCCAAACACGCAGCTGCGTGTTGGATGGGTTTTGCATGCGATTTACGCAGCGCTTTTGAATGCGTTTTTCGGATCCAAAAACGTATCCAACACACCGTGTGAACATGCCCATAGATTCAAATGCAATTTCCCCAAGACACACCCTTTTAGGGGCCAAGGGGGCGCTGTTTCCTTTAAATTTTTTTCCATCACCCTTGTTGGGAGTTTTTATTTTGCTGTTTCTTTTTTTTAAGGGTTCGGGGAAAAGGGGTTTTTAAAGAAGTTGAATATCAGTATGGCAGCCATTAGGGCAACCCGGGTCCAGCTTTATTTTTGGGTGAAAAAATGATTCATCTATAGGGTTTACTTTTTATGAAATTCTTTCCCTGAATTATAGGGGCAGGTCTTTGATGCTGTCAAAAAGGGGGAGAGGTTTAAACCTGTAGAAAGAAAACGGGGGATGTCAAAGGGAGAAAATGGAATGATATCTACAGGGGGGGAAAAAAAATTTTTTTAATCACGGGCCCGTTTTAGAAAGGGTTTTTTTTAAACCTTTTCCCAAAGAATGGAGCGGTCTTTTAATTTTTATCGTGGGTTCACTTAAAACTGTGAGAAAACAGAATCAAAAAAAAAAATCCAAAAACCACATTGTGGATTTTAAATTTTAAATTTTGTTTTTATTGCATAAAATTTAGTATTTATACAATAGAAAACAAAAAAATTAAAGGGTTTTTTGGTCTCCCTTCGAGTTTCAGAAAAGGGCTTTAAATAAAAATATTTCTCCCCCTTTTCCTGGTTCAGATGACTCATTTCCAAAGACCCTGCTTGTACAGCCCCCTTTTGCCTGCTGTGCTTTCAGATGAAATTTTAGAAAGATTAAGTTTCTCAAATACTAACGGATTTTATCTATCCCCAAAAAAAAAAGCCCCAAAAATTACATTTCTGTTTTATTTTACATAAATCAAAGGCCTTTTTAAATTGTGGCAGAAAAGGAACTGCCTTACCTGGTAAATGACTTCACCCCTGTTTCTATTGAACAAAACAGGGGGGGGAAGAAATTGTTTAAAAGTCGGTTACTGGGGGAACGGGAAATACCCAAGGGGGGTCAAAAAAATTCACTTGTTTCCCTTAGGGAAAAAAAAGGGGAAACAAACCCAAAAATATTTGGAAAATGTTTTTTATTTTGTGTTCCCTACAATTTAAAAATATTCTTTTGTAGCGAGAAAAACCCTTTAAAAATTTCTACAGAATCCTTTTTTGTAATTACAGGGGTTCAGATTTTTCCCTTTTTAGTTCTTGACCTTTCACACACCCCCTGCAGCAGGGGATTTTGGCCCACTCCTTCATAGAGATTTTCTCCAAAAGGGGTTTTGGGGTGTTTTTTTGGGTTTGAACTCTTTCCTTTTTTTTTTTCCAAAACCAAAAAGGGTGATGGAGTTGATGCCAAAAATTTTCAATTTGGTCTCCTCTGACCACATGCCCTTCTCCCGCCCCCTCGGGTTCATCCAAAGGTTTCATTGGGGGAACTTTCAAACGGGCCTGGGCATGTTGGGTGAGGGGGGGGGGACCTTTTGTGCCCGGGCAGGATTTTTTTCCCATGAGGGGCTGGGAATGTAAGGTAATTTTTGGGGACTGTGGTCCCAGCTCTATTAGGTAAATGACCAGGTCCTTAAATGTAGCTCGGGAAATGATTCCTGAGTTTCTCAGTCTTTCCCTTCCCCACGGGGCCAAAATTGACCGGGGAAGTTTGACCAACCCATTTTTGGGGTTTTCTTCCATTCCTCAAAAAAATTGAAACCAATATTTTTGTTCCTTCTCCCAACTGCTGCCTGTTGTCCTGTACCCCATCCCACCCTTGTGGGGGCTCAATTTTGTCCCAAAGCTCTTTGGTCCTTGGCCATGGTGGAGAAGTTGGAGTTTTAATTGGGGTTTTTGGGGACAGTTTCTTTAATACAGTAATGAGTCCCAGAGGGGGAGGGCTTCTTAAAAAAAAAAAAAACAGGGCTTTTGCGGTTGGTGGGTTGCAAAAAACTTTTTTTCATACAATAAAATAAATTTTGTTTTTTTCAAATCCAAATTTTCTTTAGCACCATTTTTTTGAAAACCAATACTTTTTTTGTTTTTTTTTTCACCTTTTGGGGGCCCAGTAGGGTTTTTTTCTAGGGGTGAAGTGTACTTTTTACTGGTACCAAATTTTTGGGTGAAGCTTTGCAGAGGTATAAAATTCTTAATTACTGCCATGGAGAAATTTAAACCTTTTCTTTTGAAAGCAGCTTGGGTTTGCAGGGTGCAGTGACATTTCCTCTACTTCCGGGCCCCATTCCCGTAGGGGTTTGCAGAGGGCAGTGAAATCTGTCTGCTCCGGGGCCCCCAAAACCCCAGTAGGGTTAGCAGAAAGGGCCCGTGGGCATCCCTCTTTCCCAGGGCCCCCTACACAGGGGGCGGTTAGCAGAGGTGCATTTACTCCGCTGCTCCAGGCCCCATAACAGTAGGGTTAGCAAGGGCGGTGACATCCTTTTTCTCCAGGGCCCCAAACACAGTAGGGTAGCAGAGGTGCAGTGACATCCGTTGCTCCGGGCCCCCTACACATAGGGAGCAAGGGGCAAATTACATCCTTCCCGCTCCGGGGCCCCTTTTACAGTAGGGTTAGCAGAGGTGCAGTGAAATCCGCTTTCTCCGGGGCCCCCTACACAGGGAGGGTTTTTGCAGAGGGGCAGTTTAAATCCGTGCTCGGGGCCCCATTCACGTAGGTTTGCAAGGGGGCAGTGACATCCGTTTCTCCGGGGCCCCATTAAAAGTAGGGTTGGGAGAGTGGCCCGTGACATCCGTCTCCCCCAGGCCCCATACACAGTAGGGGAGCAGAGGTGCATTTAACCGTCCCCTCCGGGGGCCCCATACCAGGGTTTTTCAGAGGGCATTACATCCGTCTTTCCCCCGGCCCCCTCAACGTAGGGTTAGAAAGGGGGCAGTTTTTAAAACCTCTGCTCCGGGGCCTTTATTTCCCAGTAGGGTTTGAAAAGGGGCGTGGCATTGTCCCGGGTCCGGGGCCCCCAACCTTTGGGGTTAGAAAAAGGGGCAGTTTAAATCCTTTTTTGCCTCCGGGCCCATAAAAAAGTAAGGGGTTTGCAAAAGGGCAGTGACATCTGTCCTTTCTCCGGGGCCCCCTAAAACAGAGGTTTGCAGAGGGGGGGAGGGGAAAAATCCTCTGCTCCGGGCCCCTACACCCTTTGGGTTAGCAAAGGGGGCAGTGCAAACCTCCCGTCCGGGCCCCATAACTTCAGTTTAAAGGGTTTTGCAGAGGGGCAGGACAAACCCTCTGCTCCGGGGGGCCCCCCACCCCTTTAGGGGAGCAGAGGTGCAGTGACATTTCCTCTGCTCCGGGGGGCCCCCTACACAGTAGGGTTAGCAAAAGTGCAATGACATCCTTTTGCTTTGGGCCCCTTTCACAGTAGGGGTTTGCAGGGGTTTCAGTGACACCGCTGCTCCGGGGGCCCCCTAACAGTAGGGGTTTGAGAGGGTTCAGTGACATCCTTTTGCTTGGGGTTCCAAAAAGGGGCAGGCAAGGTTTGGGGTTTAAATGGGTTTAAAACAAAATTTTTCTCGGGCGCCCCCTGGGTTGAGGGTGGGGAAAACCCCCTTTTCCCCAAAATGGTTTAAGGGTGCAGTTCCCCCCTTTCCCCACCTTTTGGGGGAGCCAATGACACCTCTCACTCCAAAAACATGGTTGCTCCCTGCAGTTTGCCCAACCCCCTTCTTATTACAATTGGCCCTTTTTCCCCTCACCCCCTAACATTTCAAACCACCCCCGCGGGGCCCCCCAAACATGGGGTTTCCAAACAGGGGACCGCCCCCGGGCCCATCACCCTAGGGGCCCCAAAAAAGATAATCATTTCCTTTTTGAAGGGGGCTGTTTTTAAAACCCCCTCCTTTTATTCAATGACAGTAATGAGGGGGTATAAAAATTTGCAGAGGGCCTTACAAAAAATTACCCACCAAAACCCCGTTTAACCCCCAAATTTACCTCCCTGATGGGCCCCCTTTAAAATTGGGACAAAAGTATTAATGGGCCTGGGGCCCCACTGGGGGAGTAAAGGGCATGAATTGTCCCCTCCCCCGCCCTGTGGGGAAAAACAACCCGGCTGTTTGGGGCCCCCAAAAAAAGGAAAAGAGGGAAAAACCCAGAGGGGTTCCCTTAAAACCCCATGGGTTTTTAAGGGGGCCCAAAATCCTTCTAGGGAAAATGGGGTTCCCAATCCCCACCGTTGCTTCTATGCAGACAGAACAGGCTCCAGCTGCTCGTTCTTACATCTGGGGAGGAACAGATGTTTGGGAAAAGGAGATGTTTCTTCAGATTTAACATATTTCTCATATCAATATACAATGGATATTTGTTTCACCACAGCAAGGTTCAGGGCGAGGTCTCACATGGCAGCGGGATCTCTGCTAAGGGCAACAAGATTTAGATTTGCCTAGAATAGTAGTAAATGGTCGCGTCTGGTCCGGACAATGTTCTCTGGGAGATTAGCACAGAAATGATATATTTGCCTCTGCCCCCTCTAGTACAGTTATCATAGTAATGCTCTATAACATTGCTGGAACTGGGCCAAAAGGTGCCGGATTATGAGACATTGTGGATTATTGGATGTCTATGCTCCAAGATCCGAATAGCTCGACGTCTTCCGAAACACATGGCCAGGGTTGTACATCGAGAAGCCTCATCTTAAAGGGGTTTGGCCACAATGCAATGTTGACGTGGGATCCTCCAAAATGGCTATTTAATCAATTTTCTAAATATATGTGATTAAAAAAAAGTGAAGCCTGTGACAGCTACAGCCTTCCTTACATGCCCTTAGTTTCCTGACTATTTACATTAACTATGACCAGGAGCTGATCTGACCACACTTGCATTGTTTGCACTTCTTATCTGATGGCAGTCTTACAAAGAAATGCTCGGTTCCCGTGACACAGAGAACTCGAGCAGAAGGAATAAAGGAGCGCAATGTGTATTATCGCACAATCAATAGAAAAGCAGTCAGTTTAAAACCTGCTCACCTTATAGAGCTGTACCATTGATGGTACAGCTCATTTGACAGCTCAGAAGGTAGTTGGAAGCTCTGCAGCTGTATAACGCTCAAATATGAAGTTAGTTGTTAGTATAGTGGTTAGTGTCACCGCTTATTATATGGTTGCCTGGAGTTCAATCCCGAGATGGCCAACCTATGTATAAGTTTTTAAATTAATATATATTATTTATGATTTTATACGTTTAACAAAGGTGTACGATTTTGTTTAGAGTAAAGATTTTTCTGTTATTTAAAAGGATATATTTTTATATACTGTATATGCCCTATGTATTATTTATAATTTTATACGTTTTAACAAAGGTGCTGCTATCCCTTTAAGAGCAGGAGCCTCATTCTCAGTGATATTGCTATCTAAAGTCGTCTGTCTCCATGATTGTATATGCCTGATGAAGCAGAGTGTTTTCTTTCGAAAATGCGTCGCATTTTGCCTTTTAATATAATAAACCAACCTATACTTATGTTGGTTTAAAGCTTTTGTTTTTTATCCTAGCGCTTTTTTGGATCCCTGTCTTTTATTTTACTTCATGTGATCTAACCGTTTTCTTATCTGATGGCAGGGCACATGAACGAGCTTTGAAGGGACTGGGGAGAAAAGATCCTGTGTCTGCTGTATAGAGAATCCACTGGTTGTAATGTAATTATCTGAGTAAACATGCAGATGTCCCTGGCTCCCTGCTCAGTCTCCACCCCCTTTCCCCCGCAGCAGTCCGTGAATGAACAAAAGAACGCTGCCTGCTTGGAACTTATCTTCTCTCCTGAGCAGATAAGAGGGAGAACACAAAACCTGTAGAGCTTGTGCACAATACAGTTCTCCTCTGTGGATTAGCCAAACAATGTTTACTCAACTACAGAGACTGAGTATCAGGAACGTGCATGGGAGGTGGAGCGATGACATCACGGAGGAGGCACTTGTTTTTTTAAACACAGAAACACAACGGCCCTTTTCTCAAGACTTTAGAGGCCAGCATCAGCCTGTTAGGTGAGGAACTCACATTTGATTGGGACGACCATTATAATACATCTCTGCATCATTGCTAGGTGATGTGTCTGTGACAGGACGTCTAAATCAGTTATTACTTGGCCTTCAGCTGTGATTCTGTTACATGTATGATGATGGCTGACAGAGGAAGCCCCCGCTCTGCCAACCACACAGATCCTGCTGCTATTGACCCGGGCATCTAGGGGGTCAAACATACATATTCAGAGTAAGCTGCAGTCCTGGCTGCTGCATCGCTTCTGTAGTTGGTGCGGGTACAGCTTCTGAGTCCGCTCCATCTGAGTACCAAAAATGTATAGACCCTGAGAGAGTCATCAACCCTTCCCAGAAACTCCAAGGACACCCCTTTTTCCTGGAGAGTTTGCATGTTTGTATATGGGTGCTGTATGTCTGATGTGTGTATACCATATGGGTGCTGTATGTCTGATGGGTGTACACCACATGGTGCTGTATGTCTGATGGGTGTACACCACATGGTGCTGTATGTCTGATGGGTGTATATTATATGGGTACTGTATGTCTGTGTGTATACCGTATGGGTGTTGTATATCTGATGTGTGTATACCGTATTGGTACTGTATATTTACTGTGTGTATACCATATGGGTGCTGTATGTCTGATGTGTGTATATTGTATAGGTGCTGTATGTCTGTGTGTATACCATATGGGTACTGTATATCTACCGTGTGTATAGCATATGGGTGCTGTATGTCTGATGTGTGTATACCGTATGGGTGCTGTATATCTACTGTGTATACTATATGGGTGTTGTATGCCTGATGTGTGTATATTATATGACTGCTGTATGCAGGGCCGGGACGATGGGTAGGCAAAGGTAGGCAATCGCCTAGGGCGAATACCTCTGCCTGTCACTAGGGGGCGCAGGAATGGAGCCGGCTCCATACATAGCAGGTGCCGGCCAGTCACTGCTACCACCTTCATAGAGGGGCAGGAGTTTAACTCACCCCCCCCCTGCTCCCTCCCTGGGGGGGGCAGGGAAGGAGAGGGGGAGCAGTTTGTAGTGGCAGAGAGGTTGTCACTCTCCCACCCCCCTGCGCTGGTTGACGCTTATTTTCAATGACATGACAGTAAGCTGCCGGCAGTGCATGTGGGGAAGTTGGCGGGACTTCGGCCCCTTCCCTCCCTAAAACTGAGTGTGGGGAAATAAGAAGATGGGCAGCTCTTCTCACTGGTGGTGTTTTACTAAGTGGGGGGGAAATGGTGAAGGGAGGAGAGGAACTGGGGGCAGTAGGAGAGAAAATGGAGTAAGGGGAGGTAACTGGAGCAGAGGAGAGAGGAAAATGGAGCGAGGAGGAGGAACTGGAGCGAGGGGGGGAGGAACTGGAGCAGAGGGGGAAAAACCCGGGAAATGGAGCAGAGGGGAGACCGGAAATGGAGCGAGGGGAAGGGGAACTGGAACAGAGGGGGGAGGGAAAGGGAGAGGGGGGGGGGGGAAATGGAGCAGAGGGGAGAGTAAGGGAAAAGGGGGGAGGAATGGAGCAAAAAGGGGGGAGGGAAATGGAGCAGAGGGGGGAGGAAAAAGGAGAGGGGAGATAGTAACTGGAGCAGCAGAATAGTAACTGGAGCAGAGGAGAGAGTAACTGGAGCAGAGGGGGGGGTAATGGGGAGAGGGGAGGAAAATGGAGCAAAGGGGGAGGGAATGAAACAGAGGGAGAGGAATGGAGGAGGGGGGGGGATGTAATGAAGGAGGGAGAGGAATGGAGCAGGGGGGGGATAGTAATGAAACAGAGGAGAGGGAATGGAGCAGGGGGGGGGTAGTAACTGAAGCAGAGGGGAGAGGGAATGAAGCAGAGGAGAGGAAAAAGGAGCAAGGGGAAGTAACTGGAGCAGAGGGGAGAGTAACTGGGGAGAGGGGGGGAGGAATGGAGCAGAGGGGGAGGGAAATGGTGCAGAGGGGAGAGGAACTGGGGCAGAGGGGGGAGGAATGGAGCAGAAGGGGGGGAAAATGGTGCAGAGGGGAGAGGAAAGGAGCAGAGGGGAGAGGAACTGGAGGGGGGAGATGTAATGGGGCGAGATAGTAACTGGGGCAGAGGGGGAGGAATGGAGCAGAGGGAAGGGGAAATGGTGCAGGGGGAGAGGAATGGTGCAGAGGGGGGAGGATCTGGATCAGAGGGGAGAGGAACTGGAGCAGAGGGGAGAGGAACTGGAGCAGAGGGGAGAGGAAATGGAGCAGAGGGGAGAGGACTGGAGCAGAGGGGGAGGGACTGGAGCAGAGGGGGGAGGAACTGGTGCAGAGGGGGGGAGGATTGGGGCAGCGGGGCGAGGATCTGGTGCAGAGGGGAGAGTAACTGGAGCATAGGGGGGAGAGTAACTGGAGCATAGGGGGGGGTAGTAATGGGGGCATAGGGGGGGTAGTAAATGGGGGCAGGGGGGGGATAGTAACTGGTGCAGAGGGGGGATAGTAAACTGGTGCAGAGGGGAAGGAACTGGAGCAGGAGGCGATAGGAACTGGTGTAGAGGGGATAGTACTGGTGCAGAGGGGAAGGAACTGGAGCAGGAGGAGATAGGAACTGGTGCAGAGGGGATAGTAACTGGTGCAGAGGGGAAGGAACTGGAGCAGAAAAGGGGATAGGGGAACTGGTGAGAGGGGGGAAAGGGAAATGGGAAGAGGAGGGGTGGAATGGTGCAGAGGGGAGTAGTAACTGTGCAGAGGGGAAGGGAACTGGAGCGCAGGAGGGTGGACTGGTGCAAGGGGAGATAGTAAAATGGTGCAGAGGGGGGGGAGGAACTGGAGCAGGGGGGGAGTAATGTTGCAAGGGGGGGGGGAGTAAAAAATGTTGCGGGGGGGGGAGTAAAAGTTGCAGAGGGGGGGGGGGAAAAATGGTGCAGAGGGGGGGGAGAAAAATGGGGCAGAGGGGGGAGGAGGAATGGTGCAAAAGGGAGGAGAGGAAAAATGGGGCCAAAAGGGAGGAGAAGGGAAAGGTGCAGGAGGGAGAGGAACTGGTTTCAAAAGGGGGGAGGAAATTTGGGGCAGAGGGGGAGAGGAAATTTGTGCAAAGGGGGGCACCATTTTTTGGGGGAGGAATGGAAACCCTTTTGTAGGGCGGGGGGGCGCCCTTGGGCCCTTCTTGCCCAGGGCACCCCAAAAACCGTTTTTCTCGCCCTGGGGTTTTTATGTCTGATGTGTGGGATAATATATGGGTGCTGAAAGTTGCTGTGTGTTTACCTTTTGGGGCTGTTTTTTCTCTGTTTTGTACCGTGGAGTGTTTTTTGTCTGATATGTGTAGCCCTATGAAAGGGGCACCCCCTTTAGAAATTTCGGGGCCCTTTTACATCCAAAGCAATTTTGCCGCTTTCCCCCCCCCAAAAAAAAAGAAAAAAATCTTTGTAGGGTGGGAAAAAGGAAAAAAACCCCCCCAAAACTTTTTTGTTATTGGCGGGGGTCCCCCACTATGTAGTAACTGATTTCCACTAATTTTTTCTAACCCCGGAGTATACAAAGACCAATATTACCAGATAAGAATATACAGGACCAAATAATTTCCCCAACATTATCATACCATATTAAATGATAACCCGATTTACAAGATATAAACCCAAAACCCCGGTTTACACGCCCCAAAAAAACAATATGCCAAAAATTAAATAATACTGCAAATATGGTAACTAATACCCCCACAAGGGTTTCTTTGTTTGGGGAGGCAAAAAAGGGGGGAGATGTTTCCTTTTCCCGTTAGATTAATACGCTTTTTTGTGGATCCTGAAGAAGGAAAAAAAAACCCAGAGGTAGAAGCCAAATTCCCCATTTTTTGGGAAAAAAATTTTTTTTCCCAAATTTCCCCAATTCCCCGGAAATAAATCCCTGGACAGCGCCCCCTCTCCAGAATTGGTCACTATAAACGGGTTTTTTTATTACATCAAGAAATGATTCCCGACCCTTTTCCGGAATTTCCCTTTTCACTTTAAAATTTTTATATTATTATTTCAAGAAATTATCCGGGGCCCCTTTTCCAGAATCCTTTTTAAATATAACCTGGTTTTATTAAATTTTATCAAAAAAAAAAGTATTCAAAACCCCTTTTCCAGAATCCCGGGCACTAAACTTGTTTATTATTAAATTTTTGAAATGTATCAGACCTTCTCCAAAAATCCCCCCCAAATTCCCATAACTTTTTTATATTTTTTAACCCTCTAGAAATGTTTCCCAGAAACCCCTTTTCCCGAATTTCCGGGGGCACTTTTAACCTGTTATAAATTAAATTTCATCAAGAAATTTTTTCCCAGAACCCCTTTTCCGAATTCCCCGGAAATTTATTGTTTATTATTACATCTAGAAAAAGTATCCAGTTTCCCTTTCCCCGAATCTGGTCACTTAACTTGTATACTATTACATCTAGAAATGTATCCACCCCTTTTCCAGAAACCGGGCACTATAACTTGTTTACTATTTAAATTTAAAAAGTTTCCAACCCTTCTCCCGAATCCCCGGGCACTATAACTTTTAAATTTTTTACATCTAGAATGTATCCAGACCCTTCCCCAAAAACCCGGTCACTATAACTTGTTTATTATTCATCTGAAATTATCCCGACCTCTCCAGAATCTGGTCACTATAACTTTTAAATTTTTACATCTAGAAATGTATCCAGACCCTTCTCCAGAATCTGGAATAAAATTTTTTCTATTATTACTCTAGAAATGTATCCAAACCCCTTTCCAGAATTTCCGGCACTATAACTTTTTTTATTATTCCTTAAAAAGTATCCAGACCCTTCTCCCGAATCTGGTCCATAAATTTTTATTTTTTTTCAGAAATTTCCAGACCTTTTCCCAGAATCTGGCACATAACTTGTTTTATTATTTCATCTAGAAATGTATCCAGACCCTTCTGAATCCTGGTAACTATAACTTGTTCTATTTTTCATCTAGAAATGTATCCAGACCCTTTTTCCAAATCCCGGTCATATAATTGTTAATTATTACATTTTAGAAATGTATCCCGACCCCCTTTTCCAGAATCCTGGTACTTTAATTGTTCTTTTTTCATCTAAAATGTATCCAGACCCTTCTCCAGAATCCCGGTCACAAATAACTTGTTCTATTATTACATTGAAATTATCCAGACCCTTTTCCGAATCCCCTACTATAAAACTGTTCTATTATTTCATCAGAAATGTGTCCAGACCCTTCCCAGAATCTGGGCATAAACTTTTATATTATTACATCTAGAAAATGTGTCCAGACCCTTCTCCCCGAATCCTTTCACTTAATGTTATTTTATTCATCTAGAAATGTGTCCGCCCTTTTTCCCCAATCCTTGTCATATAATTGTTATATTTTACATCTCGAAAAAGGTCCAGACCCTTTTCAGAATCCCAGTCACTATAATTGTTATATTATTACATCAGAAAAAAAAATTCGAGACCCCTTTTCCCCCGAATCCCGGCACTATAATTGTTTTATTTTTTACATCTAGAAAATATCCAGACCCTTTTCCAGAAACCGGTCATATAAAACCCGTTTTATTTTTCCATCTAGAAAGTATCCAACCCTTCTCCAGAATCCTGGCACTATAACTTGTTATTATTCATCTAGAAATGTATCCAGACCCCTTCTCAGAAACCCCGGGCCCCCTATAACCCCCGTTTATTATTCCAAAACTAGAAAAAGTATCCAGACCCTTTCTCCAGAATCTGTCACTATTTAAATTGTTATATTATTTCATTAGAAATTTTATCGAGACCCTTCCCGAAACCCGGTCACTATAACTTTTTAATTTATTACATCTAGAAATATATCCAGGGCCCTTCTCCAGAAACCCCGGGCACTAAAACCCGTTATATTATTCCATCTAGAAATGGGGATCCAGACCTTCTCCCGAATCCTGGTCATATAATTGTTATTTTTTACATCTTGAAATGTATCCAGCCCTTCTTCCCGAATTTTTGGGTCACTATAAATGTTAAAAATTATTCCAAACTAGAAATGTATCCAGGAAAAATTCCCCCAGAAAACCCCGTCACTAGAAATTGCTTTTATTATTTCCCCTTTAGAAAGGGATCCGGGCCCTTTTTTAACTTGTTAGTTTAAGTCACCAAAGACAAGTTCCCCTTGGGAGAGAGTTCCACGTTCTCATGCTCTTACAGTTTAAAAATCCCTTTCTATGTTTATGTAGAAACCTTCTTTCCTTGGTGTAGAGGACCCTCCCCTTGTTCTGGGATACAGTAAATGGGGATTTAAAAAAATTTGGGGGAGATCTTATATTGACCCCTTTTTTTATTTAAACATTTTTTATTATGTTCCCTGAAGCCTTTTTTCTCTAAACTTTAAATTTTCCCCAATTATTTCTCCCTCTTTCTGTGTATTAAGGGCCACCAGTCCTGCTCAAGCCCTACAAAAACTTTCCTGTGCATTTTGGGGCGCCAAAAAAATTTTCCAAAAATTTTTCCATGTATGGGCTGACCCCAAAAAATTTTATCAATTCCAATATAAACCCAAAAAAAAACAAATATACAAAGGGCCCAAAGTCCAAAGGAAAAACCCGGATAAACCCCCGTTGGGCCCCTGTAACACCCATTCAGGTCCAGGGTTGGCCCTTTTGGTGGAAAAGGGTTTGGGAAAAAAACAAAGGGAAAACAGCTTTTTAAAAGGCTTTTTTGCATAGGGGTTAAGCCCCCAGAAAAGGCCACTTTTGCGGCTTTCAGTTAGTATTTCTACAAAATGGTCTTACTGCCCCACAAGGAGCGGGCAATTGCAGCTCTAAAGTGGGCTATTTCCCTTTTATATAACTCAAAGTCTGGGTACGGGTCCGGGGCGCAAACTCTCCCCAGAGTTCGGGAGGTTTCCCCCATTTTGTGGGAGTTTCCCCAGCCTTCCCCGAGAGCTATGGGAAATATGGGTTAAAGGGCCCAAACCCCGGGAGGCAATAAGTTTGTCATAAGACCCCAAAAGCTCATGAAAGTAATTTTCTTGGGAGGGGCGTAACCTTTAAGCTTTGGGCCCTGGTGGGGAAAAGTGGGAAAAGGGGGCCCCCCCCTTTCCATTCACCTTTACCCAAAGTGCTATCTTTTATGGGCAGGAGGGTTTTTTGGGCCCCCTCAGGCTGCTGGGCCTGGTTGCGACCCCTACCTTCCCGCACCCCCTGTTGCTACGCCCTGTCTATAAAGGGAAATGGGTAATTCCTCCCGAGTCCAAAAGACTGTTTTTAAATTTTTCTCCTGAACTAACAAAATTGTTGAAAACGGCCATTTAGATTATTTGTGCCAGGGGTTTAAATGATCCAAACATGGGTATTTCTTTACTTTAAATTAAAAACCCCATTTCGATTTTTTTTTTTTACCCTAGGGGAAAAAAAGTGTTTCGGTTACTCAAACCCTTTTTAAAAACCCGGGGTTAAAAGACACATCGTTTTCGAGTCCAGAATCCTAGCGCTAGTGGGGGGGGGATTACGGGTTTGGGCCAAACGACATCGGGGCGGTGGTCGATAGAGACCACCATGATCGCCCAAAATATTCGATGGTTTGTTTTTGATTTGGTTTATGCCATTTAAAATCTATGGGAGAGGGAAAAAAAACCTTTTCTTACACCCCAAAAAGGGGGAGAAGGGAAATTAACAGCCCAAAAACAGTCAAATGGATAGGGAAAATCTTAGGCAAACACTTAGGTTATAAAAGTCACAGGAAAAAAAAATAAAACACCATTTACTATTCCCGGTTTTTGTACCACAGCCTGACCCCTTTAAACCTGCATCACC
>JAODAL010015532.1:0-83563 GCA_025379985.1 Phyllomedusa bahiana
CGTTGTTTTGTGTGTGTGACAAAAAAAAACCGTCTTTTTCAACGCCAAATTTTATATTTTTTTTTGGTACCCTAATTACAAGCAAAGTTAATTACTTTTTAAATCTCTTGTTGTGTGGCGTGGGAAAATCCCTTTGAAACCGCTACAAAGCTACTAGTTTGTGGTGGCTCAATTCTTTTGCGCAATTTACACCCGGGGTTAATTAAGGTTGTTTTGCTGTGTGCTGACAAAAATAAACCGTCTTTTTCAACACCGAAAAAAATACATTTTTTTGTAGCATAATTCCAAGCGAAGGGTTTAAATTTAAAGCCTGTTTGTGCTTTACATTTAGTAAAAACACATGCTTGTAAACGAACATACAAGTAAATTTTTTGGCCATTTTTGGAGCGAATTTATATCAAGGGTTACCCAAATGTTATGGGTTCATTGGGTCAAAAACAGGGTGTATTTTATCATATACGTAGTTCATCAAAAAAGTGTTGTACATTTTTGAAAAAAAAAAGTTGTCGACGAGAGGGGGCAGGTCTGCAACTGCGGGGGGTGGCAGTGGGACAAAAAATTTCTGAAACGGGAAGGCCCCAGCACGCAAGGGGACGTCCAGCAGGGGTCACTCGGTGAGGCCACAACGCCGTGTATCTGCGGCCGTGTGTTGTTCAGCAAACCCCGGGTTCTTGATTGGGTTTTAGGTCATCCTCTTCCAGATACATCTGACAACCCCCGCCAAAAGGGCGGTGGGAACCCCAGACACAAAAACTTTGTTGGATGGCCCCGGGGGCGGGTCAGCGGCCTCACGTCCTCAGCCCCCCTTGTCCCTCCGTTCCTCACCGGGATCTACTAGTGGTCTGGGCTAGCGCCACTATATAGCGGGGAACAATTTGGGAGGGCTCGCAGCTACTTGGGAGGAAGAAATGGGGCCCAAAATCCCAGCTTCTTGCGTAGGCGGCAAAGTATAGATTTTGGAGGTGGCATGGGAGGTCATGTGGTGAGAGGTCGCCCCCGGGGTTACCAAGACCCGGTGAGAGGACGTAGGGCGATGAAAAACAAAATAGATGATGATGTAGCCGACCCCACTTGGGGCCGGGGAAGCAAGGGCTTCATCATGTCAGGAGAAGAGGGGGTCAGCTTGCGCCGTTCAGGCAGCGGCGAAGCCAGAAGTGGGTTGTGGGGCCGTTGAGTCAGAAGAGGTAGCAGCAAGTGTGTGAGGTCGGGTGCCATAAGCGGGCCACGGGGTAGAAAAAACCGCTTCGGCAGGTCCAAGACAGTAGCGGCACAGGGCGCTATGCGAAGGCTGAGCGGCTGGGCGAGTAGTCGATCAGTGCGGAGCGGTTGGCGGTAATATTCAGCTACTCGTCGGGTGTCGGCAGTTCTTTGCTAAGGACACCGGGAGGAGGCCGAATATGGGTATATGTAGAATCTTGTGGGCAGGAAAGTGAAGCGTGTCCAGGGTGGCTAATGTTGGCTCAACGGTCCCCTGCGTCATCACCATGCAGCGTCACCATCCGGTGGCCTTGGGAGAATCGTCAGGATCAGTGGTGGTGGTCCATTTCCGCCGCTGCAGCAGCAGCAAGCGGCCAGTGGCACGCATGCCATTTCAGCCAGTCAAGGCGACACACCCTGCAGATAGGCAGTGCTGTTTCTCTTTGACATCATCTCCCGGTCCAGTGCTCCTGCTCCGCGCTACTAATGGGCGGCCAGCAGTCGTCTGAGAGGCGATTGTAAAGAGAAATCAGTATTGAGTCCATCCATCTAAGGTGCTGCAGCTGACCGTGCTACTGTAAAAGTTGTTGTACTGGCAGTCCCTCCCTTCCAAAATGGTGGACTCGGGCACCATTTCAGAGGAAAACTATATGGCTGTGTGCCGAGCCGCGAGGGATGGAGAGTTTCAAAGCCGTAATTTTCTTTTCCAAAAGGCAGTAACAGCACTTATAAATATGTAGAAAACAGAAAGTGGGTCTGTCGTTGTGCTTATCGGTTTGTTCAAAGGTACACGGATGCGCGGACGTCTGGTGCTGTAATACTACGGTCAGGTCAAGTACATGTCATTTTCGGCCCACTGGGTGAATGTGGCTTCCTGACAGGCACTCCATACAACTTGGACAGGAGACGCCGCTTCTATTCTCCACTTTTGTCAAACTGAATGCTCCTGCGCCAATGTCCGCTCCTCCTCCTCCTCACACCACCATCTCAGCTCCCAAAAGTACTGACATCCATCATACCACTGTTGTAGAGGCACGAAGCGGGTGTCACGGCAGTTTCTACACCTTGCTTGCCTCGGCGAACGAACGAAGTCAAACAGGGGAGGAACTGCTCCGCGTCATGCAGCAAGAAATCGATGTGGGCTTTCTCCCGCCAATTGCAAATCGGAACCATGGTGAAGGACAATGGGGTGGAACATGGTGGTCCGCGCGGCACCGAGGAGGGATGGTCCATGCGCCCTGGCTTGGCGAACGTGTTAATCTGGTTGTAAAAAGGTTCCTGAAGTCTTCCACCGATCTTCAGGAAATTCTGAAAATGCCAGGGAAACTGTGCATGCACTTTATCCATTCGTACAAAGCCAGGAATCACCCTCCTCGAGTTGCAGCGGCAGAACGGCCTCCCCCCAACACGCTATGATATGCGTATTGTTTCCACCGCTGGGATTTCCAGCCTGCCACATGTTGGACCGACTGTATGAAACAGAGAGAAGGCCATTAACGATTTTTTGATTATCCAGGCAGACTGAAGTACTCCTCTGGGTAACTTTGATGTCAGCCAGTGGCAGTCATGCGTTACACAGCCGTATGTTGAGGCCTTTCGAGGTGGCCACGTTTTTGTCTGTCGCCAGGACTACGGATGAATAACGTTCTCATTCCCACTGCTTCATGTCTGGATAGATGCTGAAAAATCTGTCTGGGCCAAGGGACTGGAGAATTGGTGTGGCGACTACTTCTGTGGCCACATGAGTCCGGTGGGGGACTGAAAATGGAGGGAGGAGGAGGACCTTGGAGCTGAAGCATTGTCTGGTGAAAAGAGTGGATTTTGCTACCCTGGTGACAATGAGGGAGGTGCTGGAGCAGCTGGAGGAGGTGGATGGAGAACGAGTAAGACGAGGCAGATTGACTCCAAGCCCGTGGCAGGTATACAGTGGAATGGAGGCAGGGGTAGCGCCCTCGGCGTCACTTGTGCAGATGTCACGCAGCCATGCTTATTTGGCCTGGTAGTGACAGGCCGAATTGTCAGCATCGGCAGAGGGAGATGACTTCTGGCTCTCCACCCTATTGACCCTCGCTACGGTCAAAATGGGAGCTTTTTCCCAGCTATTGAGAGGGAAGGACAAATCATATACGATAGGGAAATCCTCCGTAATAAGTTGGACGCTGACTATGTGCGGCATGGTCCCTCCTCTGAAGGTCTGAAAGGGGTGGTTCCTCAGCGCTCATCGTACTACTGCACGGCTGCTGGGGGATGGTGGGGGTAGGAGCATACCAGCTCCATCAGCTGTAACTAAAGTCTGGTGAGTCACTAATGAGCCAAGGGGGGCTTCTTTTTTTTTTTCATTCACCGCCTAGTGTGAGGAGGCAGTCACCTGCTGACCAAGCAGCAGCAGGACATGGAGCATTACCTGAACAAACAGGTTGGCCTACTTGGACTGCATCTTGCCACCCCAGTTAGAAGATTCCGTGGACTACTGGGCAGCAATTGGATGTGTGGCCGCAAACTTTGCCGAGTTTGCAGTGAGAAGCTGTTCCCCTGCCCGGCCAGTAGTGTGGCATCAGAGCGGGTGTTCAGTGCGTCGGGGGCCATACGTTACACCAAGGAGAACACGCTTGTCCACGGGGAATGTTGACGGACTGACCTTTGTCAAGATGAATCAGGCGTGGATCGGCCTGGATTTCCAACCACCAGATGCCTTAGGCGTCAGTCTCGGCCCCCCCCGCCCCCGCCGCCCATTCACTAACAGCGCGCCTCAGCCACTATCTGATGCCCGCCACCCGCCTGATGGCCACCAACATCTGCTGATACGTTTTCCATTGCCTACCTCCGTCTTTTACAGGGACTGGTATTGCCACCCACCTCAACTCTCTGGTCTTTGTGCCACTCTATTGTGCTTCATGCTGCTGTGCTGTTGACTGTTGCCG
Source organism: Phyllomedusa bahiana (assembly GCA_025379985.1). NCBI lineage: Eukaryota > Metazoa > Chordata > Amphibia > Anura > Hylidae > Phyllomedusa > Phyllomedusa bahiana. The sequence goes on from JAODAL010015532.1 coordinate 4,119, forward strand.
TGACTCCACACGTGTCATTGTGCCACTCTGCGGCCTGGTTACTTGTTGTGCCACACTTCCTGAATTTCTTTGGGACTCTCTCTGACCTCATGCTGATTGCTCCTGTCATCACTCTCCATCTCTGTCATTGTGCCTCTGCCTGACTCATGCTGCTGCCGCCGTGACCTCCCGCTCTCGTCATTGTGCCGCTCTGTGGCCTATTACGTATTTTGCAACGAAGAATGTCATTGTGTCACTCTCTGACTCATGCTGCTGCTGTGACTCCTGTCGTGCCTCCACACTGTGTTCATTGGGTGCCTCTGTCTGACCTCATGCTGCTGCCGTGGCTGCTGCCGTGCCTCACACTTGTGGCCTACTCCTGTTTTTGCCACCTCCAGGGGGAATTTGTCATTGTGCCACTGTCTGACCTCATGCTGCTGATGTGGCTGCTGCCGTGCCCTCTCACTCGTGGCATTGTGGACACTGTATGAACTTATGCTGTGCTGTTTGGCTCCTGCGTGCCCTCCACACTGTGTTTATGTACCTCTGTGGCCTACTCCTTTTTTGCCAGCTCCAGAATTTGTCTTTGTGTGCCACTGTGACCTCATGCTGCTGCCACCGTGACCTCACTCTGTGTCATTTGTGCACTCTGCGGCCGTCCTGGTACTGTTTTGCACTTCCAGAATGTCATTGTGCCACTGGTCTACCTCATGCTGCTGTGGCTGCAGCCGTCACCTCCACACTCAGTCATTTTGTGCCACATGAGCTCCTAAGTTTGTTTTTTTTCTGCTTTTGCTGCCATGTCTTTATCAGGGGCTACGTTTCCTGATTCCGGTTGTTTTTGGTCAGTTGTTGCCCATATGTGGCCAGGGCATTTTATAGTGAAGCGATTCTGAAGAGCGGCGGGCAGTCAGTGCGTGTCATACTAAAAACAAAATTGTATGAAGACCCAAACATGCGCCTTCTGCATATTAAGCTGGCACAACGTTCTTCAGAACCCTTGCAGGCTTGGGAGCCTGGAAATAGCGCTGGTTTTAACGTGATTCGTGCCGAAGTAATTCGGACCGAAACGAATTTTGTCGGGAAAATTCGCGAAGTGACAGAATGCGAATTTTTGAGAATTTCGGCACCCATCTCTAGAAACAAGAGCTGTGTAGGGTATACACCATCAAAAAATGTTAATGTCACAATAACGTGTCATGTGACCTTGAGCATCAATTACAGCTTGACATCGATGTCTCATGCTGTTAACAAGTCGAGCTATTGACTGCTGAGGCATCCCACTGTTCTTGAAGGGCCTCAGGTCATTGAGGTTCAGGGGTACAGACTTACAAGTTTGTACACAGCGACACAGCTGAATCCACAGGATTTCTAAGAGGCTCAGGTCTGAAAATAGTGCAGGTCACTTCATTTGAGGTAAGGGAAACTCCAAAGGCTGTTCCCTATTGTCACGACCTCAATCAGATGGAGCATTGTTGTCCATGAAGATGAAATTAATCCTGTGTTGTTCACGGAGAGGCACAATGACTAAATTAATGATGTTATTCAAGTAGTAGAGGCTTGTTACTGTACCATTCACAAAATGTAGTTCAGTTCTGTATTGACTAGATACACCTGTCCACACTGTAACACCACCACCACCAAAGGCTCGTCTGGTGACAACAGTGGCTGATGCATAGCGCTCTCCTTGACATCTCCAGCATCGTTGGCGGCCATCATTTCTGCTCAGAGTGAATCAACTTTCATCACTTAGGACCACTGGTCCCTTGTCCAGCATAGATGCTCTCTGGCCCATGCAATGATGCCTGTGCCTGGTGATGTGGTCAGGTATCCTTGCTGGTCATCTAGCACACAGACCATGCTGATGTAAATGGTTACAAATGGTCTGACGTGGTTGCCTCTCACCTCCCCTAAACATGTTTGGAATTGTGAGGGTATTCATCATCCGGTTCCGAAGGACATTGCTTACAATGAAGTGGTCATCACTGTGTGATGTAGCTAAAGGATGTCCACTTTTTTGCCTTTCTGTGACTCTTTTAGTCACTGTGTATCTCTATTGCAACCCGCTGATTACACTCTTTGACAATGTAAGCTCAGTGGCCACTTCCGTCTGAAAACATGCTGCTTGACACCTTCGTAGTGGCGAGGTATTGTTGATTAATTGTAAGGTGTTGTCTTGGCCTCATGATGTCAAAATATGAACAGTATGATGAGGAGGACTGTTTAAATCCTAGTTTAAAATTATACCCTAAACTTATTGGATTCAGGGATCAAATACCTGTTGTGAATTTTGCCATTAAACTCCTTGTTAGAGATCAGCAAGTTGTGCAAAAAGTGCTGAAACATTGACCAGTTGGACACGTTCATCCTAAAGTTGAGATGGTCTCATTTAATTCATTAAAATAAAAAAATAAAAATATGTTCATCCTAAAATTTCAACCAGAAGCCAAATATCCCTAACTTTTATCTAGACTTGTATCTAGAACATCAATGTGCAAGGACTGTGGGTGGTACAATTGAATTAAGGGATGAAGTTTTGATGAATAATGGTGAACAAAAGGACAGAAGTCAGTTTATGAATTGTGATAAGTGGTAAAGTCAAACTATATTAAACAGATATTTTATTATCTACTAAAAAAAAATCTTTTCCTACCTTGAATCCCTCCTCTTTAAGTTGCTGGGCAGTGCCAAGGAAGTGGGGACGGAATGAATGCTACATTGAAAAAACAAAAATTAGGCTACAACATGTTTTATTCTTCCTTTTATACTTAGAATATTTAATATACAAGTCACACGGGCTCATGAAATCATGCAATATTCATTAATATAACTTCAGTTTATCCTACAGTGCTCTACAGAGATTGTTATTACTTATATGAAAGTTAACCTATTAGTATGTTTTTAAAATGTGTGGGAAACTAGAGTACCCATGCAAACATTGTGAGAACATACATACTGCTTACACATGTTGTACTTGGCGGGATTTGAACTCAGGACCTCAGCACTGCAAAGCAACAGTGCTAAACACTAAACCACTGTGTTGCCTATATGTACCTAGTTTTATAAATGTAAAAAATACAAAAATCGACCAAAAAAACTAAACACAACATAAGGTTGTAAATCTATAAATTAGCTCCTAGCTATAGCTAGAAAATATGTATTATTTCTGTTCTGTAATCTGACTGCTGCAGGTCTTGTCTCCCTACCCCCTTGTTCACCTATTATCACCAGGGCAAGCTACTTATGGTCAAACATTTCCCGTGCAATATCCACTATATTAAATTATGGCCATTCAAATGAATGGATGACCAAGTAACATATGCACAAACTGCATCCATCACAAGACACACTCTGCTCTACTCTAAACTAAACTCTAGATCATAAAGGGGGACCCTTCCCTATGATGTTCACATGCCCGGGCATATAGAAAGGAGCTGCTTTCACGGACTACCCTTTAAGACTATCATTGGCATTTAATGTATTTCAATCTCAATTATCTAAAAAAATACTGTTAAAACTTATTTACATCTTCAGCACCATTATTCCTTTCCCAGATTCATTGTCATCTTCTTAGTTCAGTTAAATATGTTTGGCATACATTTCAATGGATGTTGGTTGCCAGCCACATTGGCCAACTATGTAGTTTTTACATTTGGTTTCACTGCTACAAATTCACAGAAAAAGGTGCTGCCATCCTATGTAGGCTGGTTTATGTTTATTTTCCATTGTGGACAAATCAACAGGGGGAGATGCAACTTTCTACTTATACTAGGATATAAGATGTAGAGCAATGTGATAGAAGTATGTAATACAAACCTGAATTCCTATCAGAATTCCCTTTTGGGGCAGTTTGAAACCAGTAGAGATCATGGCTTTCAGGAAGGCAGAGTAGATGTTTTGCCCGTAGCAAGCCACCTTTATAGAGAACAATAAAATCAGTCATGGAATGCAAATTATTACACCTAACAATGCTTCATTAAATATACTCTACATGGTGTATGAAGTATTATGGACCCATAGCAAAGGTTAAAAAAATGCTGCATCTACCTAACACAATTAACTATTTTTGCAGATGTAAGACACTTTAAGATTGTGAATTTCTCTATGAAGTGTCTTCACTTTAGACCCCTACCCATATGTTGCAATGACAACCCCTCCTCTTTCATGGTCCTGTGATTCAGCCCCATTGATCCAAAAAGTGCAGTATATATATACTGCCTTAGACCATGTATTGCTAACAGGTCACATCACACTTTGAAGAGAAAATGGCAAATTAAGCGCAATTTGTCCATTTTCCCTTAGGGGTATACTCACATTTTAGACATTGATGGCTTTGATTTCAGTTATTTTGAGGGCACATCAAATTTACACTGTCATACAAGCTGTACACTGACTACTTTACATTGTATCAAAGTGTCATATCTTCAGTGTTGTGAGGGGTGTACTCAAAGAAGCATTGTGATGAGTGGAGGCTATGTATGTGGATATGGCCTAAACTAAATAATTATTATAAAATGTTTTCTTACTTTATGATCACTTCAGGGTATATTATATAGCAGATTTGGTTGGCCTTTCATTGTACAACCTTTGCCTTCCTGAATCTCTCAAATCAAACTTCACTTTTATAGTTTTTAAGAACCCCATTCTACTGCATCTACTGCATCCTATGTTGGGATTATTCACCCCTTAGTTACACATTTCTTTTAAATTCACTGCCCTCTTTTATCTGAGTTTAAAATTATTTACTAGGATTATATGTGATAGGACTGTAGTACTTTACAGTTGTTTGTCATTGTCATTTTGAATGCTTATTTGTTCAAATTTATTTTATACTTTAAACTTCTATGTTTGAATATCTCCAATGCAGTAAAATCTGGCCAAAATCACCTTAAACAACACAGTCCTTTCCAATTAATTAAAGCGAACCTATCACATTGAACATGGTACTTTATTCTGCAGATACCATGTTATAGAGTGGGAGGAGCTGAGCAGATTGACATATTAGGGCAGATTTATCAATAGTGTCTAACTACTAGACAACTTAAAGTTAGACTAGACAGTCTTACAATGCGCCACATTTATCATAGTGTTGATAAATCTGGAACAGGTCAGATCTAGTCTAAATTTGTACCATCTTTAAGTTGGCTTACTTTATACGCCAGAAATTGCACCAAAACTCTGACGCATTTTTGGCACATTAAGCCACGCCCCTTTCCCCCTCAAAACCACAAAACCACACCCCTTTGTTGAGGTCACGCCCCCTTTGTCGGACGAGGCATGGAAGCATCTGAAACTGTCTAAAACACATAGTAAATGTGGTGAAAAGCTTGTAAGACATTATTTTTGGTGCAGATTGAGCCAGAATTCTGGCACAGCTGCCTTGATAAATCTTCCCCATTGTTCTGTAGGGAAAGATTCAGTTAATTGTATTTTATGCATTTACATCTCTGGCAGTCCAGTAGACATTGTTATCAGTGATTAACAGCAATCTCTCTCTGATCACTGATACAAGGAAGACTGTCAGTTACCGAAAACACCACCTACTGTAATCCTTATCCCAGAATAAGCAGGTATATCAATGAATAAAATACAAAATTTACTGAATCTTTCCCTACAAAACTATTTATCAATCTTCTCAGTTCCTCCTGCTCTATAACATGCTGGCCGTAGATCAGATGGCATGTTCAATGTGACAGGTTCCCTTTAACTAAGTAAATGTTTTGACATATAGTACTATTTTTATAGTAAGGACATATGTAGACTGCACATTTCTGTACCTTTTTAAAGTTGAAATAGGTAGATAATTTAGCAGCAATCTTGGAAATGTTTTGTAAAGTTAAATTTACCTCACCAGTGGATGCCATTTCACAGCGCAGAACTGGATCAGCGCCTCTCAACCGTGGCCAGGAGAACATTGGTGCCTGTTTAAAGATATTTGTTATTAGCAGGAACATAGAATAATATTGCCTTATAAATGTACCCTTCATAGATGCTCACCTTGATGCCAACATAATCTGCAGGGATGATGGGGCTCTCTAATGTTGGGAGAGGGTTCTCATCAATTTTTTCTCCAATCATGACTTTAGTGGCCACATCGATAAAGTCAACCCCCAAAGTTTTGGACACAAATGGGAAGGAGCGAGAGGCTCTCAGGTTACATTCAATTACCTAATGTAAAAGAGACCATCCAAATTAACTCATATTACAAAAAATCATATTGTATAGATATTTACAAAGAAGCTAGTAAAGGCTGATATGACTATGGTACTCTTAGAAAGGGAAAATCTCTCCTTGGGGAGAGATCGGGGCAAAACCCTGAAACGGCTGTATGCAGATGAGTGATGCTAGCTTGTCTAATATCCCTTTTTTTTCCAAAGAGGGTCAAAAGCAAATTGAGGATTTGTTTCATCCAATAGAGGGCACTTGAGCTTCTCAGCTCCTTTCCCATAATGCCTTGTGATATGGTACTCTTAGAAAGCTCAGTGAACTGTGTCCTTGGTTATTGAAGAGGACAATTCCCTCACTTGGAAAATGTCATAGACAGTTGGTACATTGTAACAAGGATCCTTTTATTATCATATATAGACACATTGGGGCAAATGTATTAAAATTGTCTCAGGCTAGACAGTGAAATGTGTCATTCACCAATATAAATAAAAGTGTCTCACAGCACTTTATAAATGTGTCCCATTGTGATACACATTTATGCGCCAAAACCTTAACCCCATCCCTAACACCAGGTTAGGGTTATGGTTACGGCTAGAGCTAGAGACATAAAAAAAATTTAGGTTTGAACCAGTGTTGAACCAAACCGGGACAGATATGCACAATACTACTAAGAACCGTGGCAATGCTGACACAGTGGTTTACCAGCTCATAATTTGCACACCATGAGGTAGAATACATGGGGTAAAACACCTTCATACATTTCATCTGAATACATATTTTAATGTTTTCAACTGAAAATGCAAAAGGGTCAAATATGGCAATTGCAATTTACTCCTCTTACATTCTGGTGGGTCAACTTGTTCTGAACGTAATCATTCTATGATTTGTTCCTCAGAAAAAGTATTCTCCCTTGGGATCCATACACAACATCCTTTATGGCTGTCATCTAGAATATCCAGCCAATTTCATACATAATGATACTTGTGCTTCATAGAAGCTACCACAACCATTCAAGTCTGTTAATTTCAGTGATCAGTGCTTACACTTCTCTGTGTAGTAAATGTGTTTCCTAAAATAAAATGTATCCTTTATCTATTGCTGGAGTAGGAATTAAAGTCAGCAATTTTCAGTCCATTCCAGACCGCTAATGGAACTTACTAACAATGTTGAAATTGAACTCTTGTAAAAGTTTATATGTAGTGGTTCTGAAAACAAAAGCTTTATGGAAATCAAATTTACTATCAGAGATGTAGTAGGCTTTTCTTCATCTGGGGCAAATATTCACCTCAGTCCCCCCTGAAATCAATTGTTTATTGCTCTCTCCCAATTAATATAATTTTTGTCTAGATTTGAAAACATGAAATAATAGGTTTCTTATCATCAATATCCATGTACAACTGGTACATATCTATAAAGAGAGTTGTCTTTAGCACAAATAAATTTGTTCTATGTGAAATTCTTATTTTAACATATCAACGCCTAACTATTTTATTATTTCTACACTAGCCCCATTAACGATCTTTATTTAAAGTGTATCTATCATTCAAAAAATGCTTTGACATGTCATAGTGACATGTCATGACATATTGTTTTGAATGTAGGGGGTCATTGTGAATTAATTAATTGCCTATCACAGTTACTGATGATGATTAAACAGGATCCTATCACGTTAAAAAGGATCCTGTGAAGACCACAGCTCAGCCTCCATGACTGTATACTTATGGTCTCGGCCTATTTAGGATGCTATTGAGGTGTAGATAGGTCCACCATCCTCCCAACAGGCAGGTATAGTATCAGCTATAGCTGCCCACATAATGCTGTGCAGAGGTATCATGGGATTGATAACATAGAAGTAAATGGACTGAACAGAAGTAGATAGGAGGCTAGACTGTAGGGGTGTGAGTAAAATACACCTAAACGAAGTTAACAGTGTTCTAGATAATCAAGTGGGTGGTGCATTACTAGAAAGTTGTGTTTCCATAGAAGATCCTATTCAAATCTTCATGTTTCGTTGAGTACAGTAATTTTAAATTGCAATATCTGCATTCTGATAGCATAGGCAATGCATAATTCTAAGGAAAAACAAGTACCTGATAATAAATAAGTATGATTACATAATATAATATAATTTAAAACATTATTGGTTAACCTTATTAAGACTAATGCTGGTCTTAATGCAAAGTGTATTGGAGCCCGATGCAATAAATGTTTAAGGCATGCCATATTCTAAAAAAATGTACTGGGTACAAGCTGGAGTGTATTACCTCTGAAAAAATGCTAGTACTCAGTTGTACACTATTGGTTTAAATGGGTGCCATCAGGGGAGAAGCTGTAGGGGTTCAGAGGTAGCAGTCACTACCAGGCCCTGGAGCCTGATGGGGCCATATATGTTGACACCAGTATTACAAATGGCACAGGGTAGGTGGGGGCACTTTTATATATTTTTCATTGGGGCCCAAGAGAATTAAGCTATGTTTCCCATTATTTATTTAAGGTGTGCGAGTGGTTGTCTTATCTGTATTTTTGCATTTGTGCAATCTCCCCATGTATTATACTTTGGCTTTTCTGCATAGTGTGTGAACAGGTAGCAATTTAATGTGCAGTCTAATTGTTCCCCTAGTGGTGGGGTATGTGAGCTACTGCTCAGCAATCAGCTGCACCTGTTTATCTTTCCCAAGTAGCATAGGTGTCAGTATTGCCTCTTGACTGGGTTCAGTTTCAGTCCAGCCTTTGAGGTGTGAGTATGGCCTTGTTTCTGTGGTTTTTGAGTAATTAATGTCCCATTTTTTCTGTGTTTTTTTTTTCTGTGTGCCATCTAAAGCTATGACTCCACTGCACAGAAAACTATTGTATTTTCGGCAGCTTTAGGATTCTAAAAGCGCCAAAAATACGATCGTTCAGGCAGCCCATAGACTTTAATAGAAAAACAATCTGTAGTCTACAGAGGTCGTTTTTTCCCTGCTCATCTTCTTGAGTTTTTTCGTCGTCTTCCCATACAATCAATTGTATGGGCTGACGCCAAAAAAACGAGAACCAACCAAATACAATACAATTTGCAAATACAGTGACAAAAAACGCGTCGTGCATCGGAAAAAAATGGTCGACTTTCGACCATTTTTGTCCAATGCTGTGGGGATTTAGCCTAAATCCTGCCATCAGATAAAAAAGAAAACTTCTTATGCTCCTTTCTGCACAGCACCTGTGAAGCCTTTTACTTTTAAAGCTGGTTTATACGTCAGACCTCTAACTCTTACAAAATCACCAACAAGAAGTAGTTAATATGTCCACCATATTACAGATACAGTGGAACTACAGTCTAATCACTATCACTGGTTGTACAAGCCTTCTAGCCAGGGCCATCTTTTCCATTGGGCACACTAGGCAGTTGCCCGGGGGCCCCACAAGTATAGGGGGTCTAAGTGGTATATGAATGTCCTAGAAATAGAAGAAACAAACCCTGGATCCCTTTTTTGGCTTGCTTATTTCACTGTTTGTGTGTTTTTAGTTTGTGCAAACAGTTAAAAACCATGTTGGAGAAGGTTTCCTGCCCTGTCAAGTAGTCTTGTAGGTTGCAGGCTGCTGGTGATTAGACATAAGTGGCCTGATAATATGGGTGTGTTTGGGTGGGGGGCTCGAGGCATGGCCAATTATGATGCCGTGTATTTGGGCAGGGCCCACTGCAGTGCTATGCACAGGAACCAATAACGCTGTTAAGACGGCTCTGCTTCTAGCTCACCCTTTACTAGACACTCCTCACCCCTACCCTGTTAGTTCACTACTTTGGTCACACCCCACTCACTCAGCACAGAAACTACCCCCTTAAATCAATGCATACACTATCATAAGAACAAGCTTACATTACCTTAAAGATCTACAGAACCACAAACACCTTGTTAATTCTCATGTAAGATATTTAAGTTACTTTATCTGCTATTGTAGCTGACTTCATCAGGGAGCAAGTAAAGGGCTGCAGCAATTGGAGTCTCTTCCTACTCTTTTTTCATTTTAAAATGAATAGTGTGATCAGCTTGTAAGTAAATTAAGCTACAAAATAAAAGTCTACTAATGTAGGCATGGCATTGTTTCTAGCAGAGCCTAATGGGAATGTGTGTATATATGTACACATACGTTTTAATGCACGGTCACTTTAAACAGAATGTTTTACAGAAAACAAACAAGCACCTATAGGATTCTGATCTGTATCTAACACCAACGCACATAGTGACAGGTGACACGTTCCCTTTGTGACAGCACCCTGGTATTAATGTATTATACAGTCTGATAGGGGCTCTTTTCTTATCAATGCCTTGTCAAGTTCCTCACAGAATGGTGATTGACAGATCAATAGTGTAGTGACGGAGCGCAGAGAAGCGGGTATTATACAGGCAGCCCACATACAGCTGTCTGCAGACACAGAAGGAGGAAGCAACATGGAACTTGATTGCTTTGTAAATTGAGATTATCTCAAAAGACTTCCAGAACTCACTAGTGAATGTTTTAGAAGCTGAATATAACTGGCTAGTAAGGCAATTGAAAAATGAATGTTGTATCATTGACTAACTGGGAAGATTGGTCCAGGAACTATCATTCAAAGCATTTACTAAATCATCCCAGAAAGTAGATGTGAAATAAACATATTTTATACCAGTCACAATTTGATTGGTGCCTCCAGTTATTTCATTGGATGGATTTCATTTACTCACCAGGACATCATTTCCTCTAACAAGGAACTGCATATTGAAGGGTCCGGAAATGGCGAAAGCATCAGCAATTTTCTTGGTTGCGATTTTCACCTGCAAATTACAGAAAAGAGATAAATGCTCAAGTATCATGTTCCATCGGGAGAGAGGAATGAGGTTAGTTAAACAACCAAAACATATCAGGGGGCTAGGGTCAGTTTTCTAAATTGATGCATGGCTCTGTGGAGAATGATTCAAAGTAGTGCTTTCAACACACTCAGCCTTCCACAAGGCTAAATGCACAGGGAACAGATATGCTGTGGATTTTCCGAGCAGATTTGCACACAGAAAAACCACAACAGACTATAGTATCATTCAGGTGGATGGGATTTTACAAATCTCTTGCCTATGTGGTAGAAATTTTCTGTGTGGAAATTCACTTGTGCTGTAGAATTGTAAATTGGCTGTATATGAACTTTTGTTGCGGATTTACTGCAGATTTTCCCTATTGACTTGAACTAGGTAAAATCTGCATCAAAATCAACACCAAAATCCACATGATCTACATTGCTGATTTTTAGATTTGCATTTACCTTGAGTTTTTAGAAAAATATCCACTGCAAATCCATTCCATGTACATTTACACTACCCATTTGTGACACGTGGAGAGAATCTGCTATAGATTTTGGTAGGAATTCTGTTGTGAACTAGTTGCGGATTTATCATGGATTTTACTGTGGATTTTTCTGTGTTGACTTCAATCGGAGAATGCAAAATCCACAGGTAAGGTTTTTATGCAGATTTTAGTGCAGATTTTTCCTTGAAGTTAATATAATAAAATCTGCAGTAAAATTCACAATAAGGGTGAATGGACACAGGAAGGATTTGCTGCAGATTTTACATAGTGGATCACAATATCAGCCATGTGGATGGGATTTTACAAATGTCATACCTTTTTATTTTATGGAACAAAATATACTTTCTAATGGTGTCATTTACCATACTATAGAATATACTAGAAAACCGCAAAAGAATTCTAAGTGGGACAAAATGTGAGAAAAAACATACTCGTGCCATGTTTGCAGGAGTTTGTGTTTTACGGCGTTCCGTGTTCGGTATAAATTATGTGTTATCTGTATTCTACAGGTTGATACAAATCCAGAAATAACAAACATGCAGGGCTTTCATTATGTTTTAGTACCATAAAAAAATCCAAACATTTTCTATTTTTCACATTTTTGCAGCAGCGCCATTTCTACAACCAATAACTTTTTTGTAGTTCTACCTATGGACTTGAATGAGGGGTCATTTGAAGTGTACTTTTATTGGTACCATTTTGAATACATGCAACCTTTTTGATCACTTTTATTCCACTTTTCAATGGATGTGAAATGACCAAAAACCACAATTTCGGCATTTGGAATTTTTTTCTTCTACAGTGTCCAGTGTACAGGATAAATGATATTTTAATAGATCAGACTTTTTCAGATGTGCGATATCAATAATACTTTTTTTAATTTTTTTATATTTGTAAAATTGCAAAATAGGGGTGATTTGAACTTTTAGGGCCACATGTATGAAAACTGTCCTTTTTGCCCATAGCAACCAATCATATAGTGCTCTGAAAAAATTAAAGTAGCGCTCTGATTGGTTGCTATGGTCAACAAAGAAAGTCTTAGACCAAGACAGGTTTTATACATGTCCCCCTTAATATTTTTTATACTTTAAAATATTACTTTTTTTTTTACTTTAACATGGGGTGGGTCTATAGCAGTGACTGACATGTTAGCTCTACTATTCATAGCTGAGCCTGTTAGATGGACATTACTAATAGAATGTGTTAAAGAGTAGGGCAAAAGGCTACAGAGCTCTAATGGGTTAAAGTTTGTCAGTTACAGATAAACAAGCTTCGGTGCTGTTAATAAGAAACAGTAGGAAGTAATGTTACCATGGCTGGACAATGCAGCTGAAAACAAGCAAAATCAGAACAGTGACATATTCAGTAATAGTCTTTATTTTTATTTGCCTACATGTTTAAAGTTAATTAATTTGGTGAGAAAACCCCTCTAAGGATCATCAGCACGTGTAACCAATCAGGAGACTACCAGGAGACCCTGAAAAGAAAAAGGTAGGGACTGCAGGCATATAAGGGGAGCCTGCCATATTAGGTAGTTAATTAAGTTGTAGGGAAGTAGTTGTGAAAGTTCCTGTTAGTTTAGAATTGCAGAAATAAGGGTTGTCTGCACACTTGCCGGCAGTGGAGCAGAAACCTGGGTTGAGGAGTACTCACAGAAGAAAAGAGAGACATACAAAGAGAATAAAGTGGAGAAGACAAAATTAGAAGAACAGCATGGAGAACTGTCAAGAATGAGGAAGGGATAGAGGTCAGTAGACCTGAGTAGCTGGTCGCCAGGTATTAGCATTCCAAAGGTAATGTATTTGTTGGCCTTACTGATTACCTGAGAGTGACATCAAAGAGTGAGCAAGCAAAACCTGATCAGCCAGGGCAATTGCAAGAAGAGGTGTAGCCTTGTATGTGCTAAGACCTGTCTACTGTATATTGTGAAACAGATTGTCCTAAAGTTAGCACAATGAGTAAAGCCTGCAAAGACCTGAGTCTGCTATTTATGCAGTTCTTCTCCACTGAGTGCATCACTATTTCTAGCACACCAGTGTCATCCCACCACACATCTACAACCCAGGCACCCCCTGCACCTTACAGGTTGATATACTTTTTATGAAATAGGCCCCAGTGTGTGCCAGAAATAAGACTGTAAACCCCATTGGAGACCGGGGCTGGGTAATGACGATTTCTTTACATAGCTGTACTGTATTTAAGCTATAAAAGAAATTTATAATTCAGAAAGACTTATGCTGCAATTAATGTTGATATAAATTTCTAGAGTGTTCCTTGAATTCATGTATAAAGGTAATTGATCTATTTTGGAACATAAACTCCAAATAGACTGACTGCAGTTTAGATCATCATATATCCTGATGGCAGCTATAATTTATTTAGCCAGGATTGTATGCATCTTCCATTTTAAAAGGTTGGATTACAAGTGCCAAGAAGCTTTGTCATGGGTAAAGTCCAGAACATCTGTTAAAGTCAGTATACATCTGTTGGCTCCCCCAGTATATAATTTAAATGTCATTATTTCTGCTATCACTCTATGTGGCTAGGGGAAGCTAAATAAACTGTGATTGTTAAATGAAAAGCAGAATAATATTGTGCAGTCTTCTGCTGACCATAATGTGGGGGCAGATGATAGCACGAAAGAGGAGTAATCAATGGGGGAAAGTAATTGAGCTGTAGAGTGTTTAGATTGCTCAGTGAATGCATTAACGTAGGAAGATTATGCTTTGGAGATTAACATTAAAAGAAATGTATTCAATTTGTGTCATTCGTATTAATGTAATATACATGCATATTCAATTAGAAGCACCTTAATTAAAAACATGTGTTTTTAAGAAGCAGGTTTAGTTATCTGAATCTTATTTGACGTGGTATATTATATACTAAAAAGTCTCCATGTGTCAACTATACTGGTTTAAAGTATGGACAGAACAGAACAACAGAAAGGACAAGGCTCAACAAATGAAGAATAAAAATGGTCCACTATTAGTGCTGGTTTATGGCAACAACCCTGTATACTTGATGCCTTTTGTACCCACTTCCCACCCTTTGTAGAGGAAAACGGTTGCATGATCATCACTCCAGTTACTATGAAGTGGTGTGGTATGGAGGTTTTCTATATGTGCAAACCTATTCTATCCTGATTTGGGAAGGCTTAGCCCCACCTCCTGAATCACTCCTGATCCCCTCAGGAATGCACATTGTAGGGTGGAGTTTGCATTGAAGTCTCCTTGAAGAAATGGGAGAATTGGCAAGCATGAGGTTCTTGATGCCTGTGAGACATGGGCGTAATTACAGCAGTAGCAGCTGCTATGGAGCCCAGAGCTTGAGGAGGGCCACTCAGGTGTAAGAACATAGTACCATTGTGTAGTCAATTGTGGTTTTCTGCTACCTACCACTACTATGTGGGCTCTCTGGTATGTAGCACTATATTTATAGCTTTAATTATTACTATCTAAACTGCTGCTTGAGATCTCATCTTTAGGTGTTGGGGCCCTGTCTCATTTTGCTATGGGGCCCGATGAATACTAGTTACACCTCTGCTGTGAGATAAGGAAAATAGTTTAATATGAGCTGGGCTCCCTTCTTCAGAGTCCTCATAGTATCATTATGGATGACTTCCTATACTTTTATAATGGCAGATTTCCCTTTAAGGGAATATAGGGGTTATCTTGCTACAAAGAATAGCTTTCAAAATGTAGGGAACACTAAATGAAGAAATTTTCCAAATATATTACTTTGTTCATCTTTTTTTGTTAAGGAGCTACAAGTGATTTTATCACCTTCCTGGCTCTTTCTGTTCCTCAAGTGACCGACCTGTTTATTTGCTCTCCCGCTGCTGTTTGTTCTATCTAATAGCAGGGAGTGACTGTGTGTGTTATCTGATCTTTCAGACAAAAGCCAGTAATTACTGCTGTTTACTTTAGGTAAATCTCCTACTAGCAGTTTCAGAGAAGCTTCTGAGCTAATCTAGACTCATATGCTAATTACAAACAGCTTAACCAGGAAGTGAGAGCAAATCAGCATTATTTCATTCATGCATCTTATGAAACTTTAAGGTGAGGCAACCCCTTTAAGCCATACTTTTAACTTGGCAGGGTTGAGAAGGGGGGTTTGGATAAAAAAGAAAAAGACTATATATTCTAACTTTGTAAGATCTAGAAATTAGTGGGGAAGAGAATGACAGAGGGTATGAAGTCAGAATTAAATTCCGGGATTGAGGTTGATGGGGCGCATACTGAAACCCCTGTCTTAGGCATCAATAGAGCTTGTCTCACCTGAAAGGCGGTGAATAAGCAAAGCCTAAACACATAAATACAGAGGTGTATGGGCAAATGCTTAATTGATTTCCTGGATCTCTAAATATTAGTTTGCTTCATGAACATTACACTGTAATTTTCTCTTTCTATCATGAGGAAACAAATATCACCTTACCTTCTCAAGTGCTCCCTGGCTGATTGTCTGCGTGGGAATCATAAGGGTAGCATCTCCTGAGTGAACTCCAGCGTCCTCCACATGCTCCGAGATAGCATGACAAATGACCTATACAAATGAAAATAATACATAATAAAACCTGGCTCTCTGGTTCATTATACACCCCTTTGTACACAGTCGTCCAACTGGCAATCCATAAACTGCATTTTGTCTCTCAGTCTTCTTTCCCTAATTAGGCTTTCAAAACTGTAAGAAGCCGTGTAATTACAAAACTGAAAATGTAGCAGTTCCATTTGGATAACTATCAGGACATGATGCCATCATCAGTGAGCTGAAATGACAGAGCTCCAGATTACATGAACAATATTATCACGCATCAGCTGATATACTGCAACATGCCCCAGCTACCAACTTCTAACATCAGCAACAGTAAAAGGTACCGATAGTTTGAACCTTCTGTGTGGAAGAAATGCAAATGATGTTACGTTAATAATATTGTACATTTCTGAAAGGACCATTATTAATGAGAAGTCACCACCACTTCTGACCTGACTTTTTTTTGGATAGCATTCCTTATGAAATATCAATTCTTCAATATCATTTTCCTAATAAATGAGTTGTGCCATCCCTTTGCTCTCCTGTTAGCTATGAATAAACTGACAACTGGGCGTTAGCATTTCCCTTGTCCAAAGAATTAGTCCATACACAGTCTGACACTGTCAGAAATGATTACAAAGTGCCAGAGTGTTAGTCAACCTGTAACACCCAGTTGTCAATTCATTCAAAAATTTCTAGAATTTCATTAAGAATATTATATACATTGAGGAGACCTCACAGGTCATCTTTAATTTGTTTGATTGCAATTAAAATTAGAGGATCCCCTTCCCTCTCCATGGACCAGACTCCACTTGCTCCATATATAGGCCACACATACACATAACCCTCTTTATTTAAGTTTTAAGGGACTTGGGAAGGGAGGAGAGCCAGTGATATAATTAGACAAAGAGAACCACACATCTCCACCTCTACCTTTTCTTGGCTGTATAGGAACAGTGAATGGGTATCATAAAAGGTGGGCTGTGAAGGCCTCTAGGTCACCAAAATGGTGATGGGGCCACAAGGCAAGTGTTATAATTTGAACACAATAATGATAAAAAATGTTACTTAACAGATAGAATTTTTGCAATATGCATAGCTCTTCTTGTAATCTGGTCCCTTAGTCCTAATCAACGTGACTGCTACCTTTATCAGTAATTTCCCTGGAGTTGAGAATTAAAAAATTGATAGAGGGTCTCCATACTGTATATTTTTTCTGATCCTCTTTTTGCTGACAGCACCGTTCAGCTGTCAGCTGTGACATTTTTCCTACAAAACTCATGTTTTTTAGATCAGTAATTCAAGTAGTTAAAGATGCTTTTCTTATTATAAGAGTAGGGTATAACCATAGTTATCTATTTGTCAATCATGGCAATGAATTAATGATAGTCCTAATTCTCATTTGTAACACTACTGACTGGCAGAAAAGAGCTAAAAACTGGAATATGGAAAAAATACATAATTTTAGAAGGATTTTACCCACAGACAACTACTTACACGGCCTTCTTTTGCAACAGCATCCATCTCCACTTCCCGTGCTCCTTGAATGAACTTGGTGATCACCACTGGGTGCTCCTGCAAAGAAATATTAAAATAAAGCTTAACATCAAAAAAAATTGTGTTGTCTTAGTGTGAAATAGAAGGAAATATAACAGTTTAGCTTAAAACGCCATGTAAATACCCTTATGGCCATAAAATAGAGTACCCAGACATTCCCTGGGAAAGCAGCCATCTCTTTTCTCAGATCTTCTGATAGTTGATCTTGTCAATCTCCTGTAGCGGAGAGCTTGCATTACTCACTATAAGTCTTTCTTAGATCAAACCTGCTTCCACATAAATACTTCTCTTCCTTCGAACCACCTTGAGAGTGTTTAAAGACACTTTCATCTTCTGAGTTTAAACTTCACAGGATGTTCTTTAAATACATAAAATTCCCTACTAATGCCAAAAAGAGGCATAATATGAAGACAAGGAACATTACCCTAAGAGCTGGCAAGATGTGAACATTTTGCTGCCAGTTGATTATGAATTATATATAAGTTTTAGTCAAAGATTTAGCAGTACAAGCCATCTATACATTTTGGTACTTTCTAGTAATATTCTATATGTAAAATACATCAAACATTCTTAGAATTCTGTCAGTAAGTTCATTTATGTATAAATATGAACATATTTTTAAGAGGACACTATCGGCAAAAAAACAAATTCACATATGGTTGATCAATATTCGACAGCCGTTTAGATTATGTATTCTTGTTTTTAAATTGAATGGTGTTTTTTTTTATAAATTTAAAAAAAAATTCCATTATGTACATTACTTCCTGGTTTGACTCTCTGACTTCTCCTCCATAAACTCTGATAGCACTGTAGAGAGGATTGCTTAAGGTTTTCTTCCAAGCCAACTATGGTATGGGAGGTGTAAGTGTTATCAGCAGGACCTGTTAAGTGTGGAGAAAGCTGGAACCCTCCCCATTGCAGAAAAAGATTAACCTATTATCATTTTAATGTATGGCTCTTGTCTTTGCTTTTTCCATCTATTCTAATCTTTATTTAGCCCTTTCTACAGAACAATACAGTAATCGTTATATCATTGCATACTGGAATGAGTCTACATGCAGATAAGCATTTCTTGCAAAGGGTGCAGTAAACTGAGGTTAGTCTTCCCTGCCATTAAGGAGTATTATCTCTACTATCACAGCTAGAAAAGGATAAGATTTTTTATGTAAATGTTTAATTGCATAGGATGGCCGAAACAGAAAATAAAATACCACCAAAAATTAAAAAAAATTTGTTTTCCAGGAATATTGATTTTAATAAAAATACCCTTTTCTGATGGAAGTGTACAATCATTTTTATTTATGACTTCTAGAAAAGAAGATTTCTCAAGTGCAGCAAAAAATGCATATTCCAAGAAATCAGCGGCATAGAGAGGCACCATAAAATAGCCCTTCTAAATGGTTGTATAAGCCATATTTCAATCACCATATGCTTTATCATAAAAGGTCATTTTTTACCTGAGACACTCTTGTAGCTTCAGCTAGGAAGTTCTTCAGTTCTTCTTCTCCATAGACCACATTCATTGCTGAACCACTACAAGCACAAGAACAGTACAATATACATTAAGGAAACTATATTACGAGAAAGAAAAAAAAATGTGGTATTCTGCTATTTCATGGTTACCTGAGCACATAGGAAGGACGTAGTAAACAAGGGTAACCAACAGTCTTTGTAAACTGCAAAGCGTCATCCTATCAAGGCAAAATTATTAGTTAAATCATAATTATGAAAGCTAAATATCAGGCAGAGATATAAGCTCATAAGAAACTTGATATGTATTATATTAGAAATAGCGTGGTTACCAGAGAGTTAACTGCTTTCCAGGGCGCCTGAGCAATCTTAAGCTCATCCAAGATAGCAGAGAATATGGAACGGTCTTCAGCTCTATCAATCTGCAATGGGCTGGTGCCCATGATTTTCACTCCATTCTTGTATAGGGGAATTGCCAAATTGTTTGGAATCTGACCTCCTACTGAGATGATGCAGCCATCACATTGCTAGAGATAAATAAAACAGGAATCATATCAATTCTTGATTTCCTTTTTTCTTTTTTCTTATATATAAGGTGCCATGGTCAACAAGGCAAAAAATTTAGAGAGCTTATCTTGAAATTTTACAACTGCACAAAGTCAACTATACATCAGCTCTGACCAATAAAGCACAGGTTATATGTATGGATTGTGTTTCATTCACTGGAACAGGTGACCCCATTTCTGCCTTCTCATGACCTCACCTGTATGTCTGAGATAACTTGCTTCTTCATTTGTATTTAGTCCCTAATTTGTGTTTTCCAAATTCTCGTTACAATCTTACATATATGTTAAGGTTCCTGCACACTCCTGAATGTACAAGCTTTGTTAGGTGCCATATGTACAAAAGTATTCTCCCTGAGAAACATTGCTCCTAGGAGACCACATCTCTGTACATATGGCACATGATTGAATATAACGTGATTTCTGTATGAATCTATAAGAAACAAAATGTAGTACTCTTATGTATGAAATTAAAGACTAAATGAAATGCAGTAGAGGCTCCATGTACCTCTATGAGAGCCCTAATACGTGTAAAACAAAGCCATCATATGGTCAAGTTCATGAGCCCTTGATCTTAGTCTTTACTTACATATACTCTCATAAAGACAACAAATTCTGTTGTTTGTAAAGCAGCAGTAAGATGAATTACGCAAACAATTATGATTTTCTAGTGTTTTGTAGAAGTTTTATGTGATGGATAACATGACAATTGACCAACATTGGCTGTAATTATGCTAAGTCTGTCATGACAGCACAAATAAATTTGCCTCGTATCCTGATATTCTGATGCCTTATCCTTGGTTTCTCATTGAAGACAAACCTACTGAGTAATGTTTTCATACCTCAGAAAGTTACTTTAGTACATAGCTGAAACACTTACTAAATGTTGTATTCTTCATGTTCCAGAGGATCTGTCTGCTCTCCTCACATGTCTATTTTAGTAAATACTTGTATGCCACATAAAATACCAATGCTGGAGCATCTTTTCTAAGAATTCTGTATTGTACTGTCCCTTTTTATTACTTCTGAATATGTATGAGGAAATTAGCAACTCAGGTATGCCCCTGCATATTAAAATAGAAACCTTCGGGGCAGATAAAATAATCAGGGTATTCCTCACAAAGTCAAATTCAAATCCATAGATATATATATCCCACAAAAGTGAGTAGATCACTCATATTGTATCAAATCATTTCACGGGGCAACACTGAAGATATGACACTTTGATACAGTGTAAAGTAATCCGTGTACAGTTTGTATAACTAGTTTTTTGGTACACATACTGTAGGTGCCTATTTTGTTTTACTATATTTGTACCATAAGTAAATCAACGACAGCTTGTCTGTAGTGTGGTTGGTTAATGAGATCACAGATCAAGGCCATGAAGCCCTACTCAAAACATATGTTGGGACTGCATACGACTGGTGGTGGAAACGTTGTAAAGAGTGAGAGCATCCACTTCTTTCAACTTTGTATCTATGGTGATTGTGAGCATTAACTTTAGTTTTATGATGGTATATAGGAAGGAGGTGATAAAGGATATCTGATGTATAATCATAATATATATATTACCTCATTATGTTTTGACTATATATTCTGTATATATTGTTATACCATTTCAACATTATCATATCCTAATATTGGCTATTAATTTACAACATACTGTTTGCTGTTGGATTTTGGGTGATTTGTTGTATTAGAAAATACTTTGGTGATGATATTAATACTATATATATATATATATATATACATATATAAATATATATATATATATATATAATATATATATATAAAATATATATATATATATATATATATATATATATATAATAATCTCACAAAAGCGAGTGAAACCCTCACTTTTTTTAAATATTGTATCATATCCTTTCACGGGACACCACTGAAGATATGACACTTTGATATAATATAAAGTAGTCAATAACAGATGATTTACAACGTCTGAAAACCTAATGGTAGTAACCTTTTCAGCAGCATAGTGCACCCTCCCACACACAATGGTTTAAAGAACATGACTGACTTGACCTTCAGATACCCCAGATCTTATAGATAGATAGATAGCTAGATAGATAGATAGATAGATAGATAGATAGATAGATAGCCATTAGAGAAAGGATTCCCTCTTTAAATTCCCTCTTTTATTTAAACATTAGGAAATAATATGAAAGAGAAAAAGCTTAGATAACTACAGCCTTAGATTAACAAAAGCAAATTACAATTTACACTGCAACATTATTTGTTTCACAAAAACTACACCAAAATGCAAAAGCAGTGTGTGAAAGTTATGTTCCATAGGAGTTAGGAATACCTATTGGTTATTGAGCTATATAAAACTAGAAGCTGACTGGTCTTGTAAAGTTTTTATACATTATTATTCTACTTTTTTGGTTACATTTTTTACACTAAGCGTTAATGGTAATGACATAACATTTTCATGTTACCCGAATTCGAAACCTAATTGTTCAACATAAAAGAATTTAAATTACTCACTTCTTGTTGGAATACATCCAAAATTCTTTCCTGTGACAGCTCCTCAAAGTAAAGTTTGTCACATTCATCAAAATCTGTGCTGACAGTTTCAGGGTTGCAGTTCACCACAACGGTCTTCTTTCCGAGCTGGCGTAATGTACGAATGCTGGAAACAGCACACCAATCAAACTCGACACTGCTGCCTGAACAACAGAGAATGTGGGTGTAAATGGAAATAACCAGATATAAAAAAAAAACACTAAAATTAGTTATGTAAAATTTTCCTAATAGTCTTTAATAGGCGTCTTCTGTCAGACTGGAATTGTGAAGCAACTCATAAGGATTCCTGACGTTGCAGTTACAATTGGACTCCAAGTTCTAGGTGACCCATAGGATTCAAAGTTAGGTGACCCATTCAGATGGATTCAAACTTAGATCAGCACTAAGCAGTCCCATTAAAATGGATTCAAAGTTATGACATCTGGGGAAACTATGGCAGCAATTTTAACGGTGGATGTTCAGCAATAGTAAAGAAGTATCCATATAATCCAAAAAGAAGATAAAGGTATTTTCTAGTCCTTCTTTTTTTTCTATTAGATAAATAGAGAGCAGACAAACGGGATAGACATTACAACCTGGACCATGACTGTTTCACGTGTACCCACACCTTCCTAAGGCCTTGAGAAAGTGTGGGCCAGGTTGTAATGTCTATCCCTTTAGCCTGCTCTTTTTTATGGAATAAAATTAAATGAAGAAGGACTGGTGAGCACCACTAACCTTTTTCTTCTATTTGGGTAATCCATATACAGGTGAGAACTTCATTTTTACAATGGATAGGCAGAGCCGTCTTCACAGCAGTGGGCCCTGCCCAAGTACATGGCAAATACATGGCATCACACTAGGCCATGACTCTTTCCACCTCCAAGTACACTCATATTATCACGCCACTTACTGTATGTCTGGACACTGGCAGCCTGCAGCCTACAAAACTATTTGGCAGGGAGCCTTTGGCTCCCTTCTCCATCATGGTTTTTAACTGTTTGCACATCCTAAAAACATACAAACAGTTAAATAAGCAAAACCAATAAAGGGATCCAGGGTATATTATTTGTATTCCTGGGACATACATATACCAACTGGGGGCCTCATACTTGTGGGGCCCCTGGGCAACTGCCTAGTGTGCCCAATGGAAAAGATGGCCCGGTGGATAGGTCTCAAATACTATCCTAACCTACAGCAAAACTTTTTTTCAAGTTAAATGACGGGCTTACCAATAGCAGATGCACATGGGCCACAAGAGCTTTAAGCTATTCCACTGAGTGTTTAAATAAAATTGTAAAAAAAAATTTTGAATAATGTTCACCATAAAACGACGAGGAATTGTTGCTTCATGACATAAAAACAGCATTGTATCGTCTTAATGGAAAGGGTTAACCTGCGCAATTGCTTGCACCACCTGTGCATGCAGAGATGCTGTGTTTAGCCAGATGTCTATTCATTGTCTGCTCATAACTGTATCTCACCAGTTCTGAAAATGTGTCTCATTAAAGGTTGAGGAGCCCTAGACAATTATCTGTATAAATGGGAAATAGAACCCAAGGAGGGAAGCTGTTCATGAGTCAGTAAGGTTAAAACTCTTTTGTCGGCAAGCACAGATTAGTCTCGTATGAGAGCTATCTCACTTATTAAAAGTTAATGACATTTATTTTTTGCCTTGAAACCTTATAATCTTTTGCATTATAATGTATTTCTTTTCAACGTACATTGAGAGCAGCAGATATTTTATTATGTGAAATAGCATTCATTAGAATAGAGTATATTAATTTTCTAGTTACCATGTTGTTGTAGACCCCAAGGCTCAAATATGTCAGCATTTTCATTAAATTGATTTTCTCACATTTCTGAGCTTAAAACACAGAAATACTTAGTAAAGGTTGGTGTTGTCCATAGAATGCTAGTAGATTGTTTTTATTTTATGATTAGTCTCATCATTTTCACTTCTGCATGCTAAGATTCCCATAGCTTCAGAACAGTCCATTCATCCTTTTACCATCTCAACAGAAGTGTGACTGGAAGCTCCTGGACCCCATGCAAAATCTGAGCAAAGGTCCCATAACCATTATAGTCAAACAATGAATCAAGTCCTTATATATAAGTTCAGAAAGAGCTGCTGGAAGCTATAAATAACTTTCTATGTTGAGGACAGGAGCTTGTTTTGGCCATATATTATATAAATAATATACTAGAAAAAAAGAAAATGGGTCCCTCACCTGGTGCCCAAAGGAGCCACTTATCCTGGCACATGTAAAGAGCAGTGCAGAACATGTACTACGGCACTGTACTGTAGAGAGGTGCTACTAGACCTCCAATTGCTGCAAACACATCACTGATACAGATGTTTTACAAGTAAATGTTCATGATACTTGGCTGAATCAGTGTCTGGGATATTTCTATCTTGAAACCACACTCAACATACAATGCCCCAGGAAAGACCACTGTACATTGACAATACTGTATCTTGAAGCCATTGTAACTTGAGGGACTACTTTAGTTCACAACATCAAAAAAAAAGAACAAGTTCCATCCCTAATTTTCCTAAACCACATATGCCATCATCTTAATATATCTATATGTCAGCCTCCTTTTTTAGCAAAATTATCCCTTTTGATAGTTCACAAGACTGTCTGGACCATTGAAGAGAATTGGGCGTGCTTTACTGCATTGTCATAGTCTTAGACACACAGGTCGAAATCTGCCCCAGTATGAGCTCAGTCCTCCAGATCTGTGTATATCTAGAAGTTGATTCAGAAATAAATTTATTTTTTGTATGTTATAATGCTTACTGAGACTCCCAGCTGTGACTATTTTCATGTTTGGATGATATTTTGTAATAGGATGAGGGCGAGATTTACATCATATACATTGAAATTGTTGAAATTTCAAATTAAAGAGTTCTTCCCATTATAGACGTTTATGGCTTATCAATTGGGATATGCCATATGTGTTTGATGGGTGCAGGTCCCAGAGGGCCAAGACTGTTGCTTCAAACATTATAAAAAACAAATTTGAAATGGGAGTTTTGGGAGCTTATTCTCAAGATAAGGTGGGACTTGCACCTATCATACATTTATGGTTTATCCATGCAATATGCCATAAATGTCTGAGATGGGAAACACCCTTTAAGTAACTAATTTTTCTGAACTATTTGGACCTGTTTAATTGACTGCATATGAAGGCTTTAAGTATCATAATTTATGTTGATAAAAACAGTGCTACATATTGGTGGTGTAGTGCTGTAGATACGATTTTATGTTTGTTTTTACAATATTCCAAGCAATAGTCCTAGTAAATCAATTCATTATGTATCAGGTCAAGTCAGTTCAGCAAGACAACTCTACATTTTTCTAAAGTGTTCTTATAAAAAGCCAAACAGAAAAGAAACCATATTGATAGCACAAGACTCCACATTATAGAACTCAACAGGAAATCCAAACTTCATAAAATTGGAGGTAAGTATTAAATTCAGGACTAGGCAGGTCCAGTTACCATCTCAACGGGTGCCATATTTATTACACATCATTCATCCTAGCAGCTTGGAATTCTATATCTCACTGCAAATAACCAGCTAAAAATATGTTTTCTTGGGTTTCTAGATGGCAACTATAATCAAAGAGGATTTTTTTATTGGAGTGCTGTAAAGGCATATTTCAAACATCAAAAGATTACAGAGAATGCCCTATTTAGACAGCTACTCTTCAGATACCATATAAACCTTATAGCAGGGGTGTCAAACTTATTTCAGTTAGGGACAAATCAGCATTAAGGTTCCCCTCAAAGGGCTATTCATAACTGTGATACTATATAGATGTAAATCCTCCTCAATATACCAAGCTATGATGTAGGTACCTTAGCTTTCTGGGATGTTGATAAAGTAGTTTAAATTCTTCCTCCAGAGATGTTATGGTGCCATGTGGTCAGTAAAAGACCGAGATATCCCATAAGGTTGTATAACATCTTTGACTCTGAGCTTCCTACCTTAGATGGTGACTATGATTCCAGGGTAGGGCTGGCAGAGCTGTGCCACTGCCTGTAAATTGTTCTGGTGATGCATGCAAGAGCGCCCAATCCAAGATAACTTCAGTGCCTTTTGTTGGTGCTGTTGCTTCTGTAAAGTACTTGCTGTGTGTTCCAGGGAAAGTGAAGAACTGGTCCTTTTGTGACCAGTCCTTGTCTATCTCTGCTCACGGTGGCCAAATAAAATGATGGGGCTAGCCGAAATCGGCTCTTGGGCCTTGCATTTGACATGTGCTATAAGGGTAAATGGATGTCATAGAGGGGGGCCCTTACCCAGAATCCTTCACTGTTAGCCAGAGTGGAAAGCCACTGAAAAGAATTACTCTTACTCTGGAGGATATAGTAAAGCCTCAACTAAATGGACACCATTTTATACTATGAGAGCAACATGTGGCCACCCACAGCTTCCCAAGTAATAACATATTTCCAGGGGCATTTCAACTGCTGTGATTAGTGGATCTTCAGCAGATCCTCATTTACAGAATGGGTTACAACTCTTGTAATATTTCCAAAAACAAAGGCCTTTTTCATTACACAATATCTGATTTAAAATGTGTTTATACATGTTTTCATATAACTTTTTTACTATAAAGTATTCCCTAATTCAAAATTCTGTGTTTTGCATATTGTTATGTACCATTGACGAACCAAAATATTTTTATGCATACTAATAAAATTTTCAAAACACCTACAATTTTAGGTTTACCCTGACAGTAAGCATATTATTCAGTGTATTTTTTGGTACTGCCCAAATATTTAGAGTACTTAGAAAAAGAGTATTGCAAAGTACTATGCAGGGTTCAAGAAGCAGTTTGGCATGTTTCTACAGAGATGTGGTTCAGATTAAAGACACCCAGTTATGTCTGAGTAATTTTGAGCTATAAGTAAATATATTAAAATTTTAAAAAATTGTTAATAAAGATTCTACAAAATGAAATGTATTAGTTTAGGTCCTAAACTGATTTTGCCAGATTTAAAATCTCATTTATCTATGTTTGTTTTTATTAACTGTTTATTATAGACATGAGAAGATAACAAGATTTAGATAGTACCTATATGATACGGGCCACAGCCTAGAACCATCATTCCATGGTCATCAAAGTTTATGTCATGCTCCTGGAGAAGAAATGAGAAGAAGCATTAACCATAGCAAAAATGGATGGATCATAAAAAAGCAATATGGAAGTGTACTCAGTGCAGCTCTCAGGAAATGTCTCATCAAATCATGACTACTTGTATTAATAGTTAACCCAAAAGTGTGATGGGCACCCATGAGTGTGACAACTGTACTTATGGAAAGCATCCACTCCATGTGTTTCAACATGTATCTCCATCAAGCAATTCTACAGGAAGGTTAGTATATGTTAGAGTTTGGCAAATGTTTATCTACAGGATAAAGCAATTATTACTTTACTCCAATTTAATAAAATAGGGCATTATGTGTTAAAATACGAAGCCATCACAAACTAACCAGCCTTTGAATCAGCTCATATGGAATACCATTTATTTGTAGACTTACCAGATTCCTAGGTCTAAGCCTATTTCATATAATTGATTTACAATTACATCAAATGTTAATCACCAATTATCAGAACACCAGATCCCGCACAATACCTGTCCATTGTAGGTGAGGTAGAGGTAGTTTGTTATTGCAGGATATTCCGCAGCCAACGTATCAATCTGTAGAATAAAAATAGGTATAATTTTACAAAAACTCTCTGATATTGATACGTTTATAAAGGAACATTGACATTGAGAATGGCACCAATTATTGCATCCCAGAAATGCATTAAAACACTATTTTGCCCATGAAATACATAAAATATAGCCTATGGAATGCACAAAATCAGTTGAGATGGTCAGGTTCACACAGGGCATTTTGGAATAGTGTTAGAAAATAAAAGGAAAAATTGAAAAAAGTGTCCAATTTTTTTTAAAAAATTCATGGCATCTAGAAAAATGAATTGTTTTGTGTATTTCTAATTTTCCTCATTGACGAAAAGGGAGACACAAGTCCCATGCAGGGAAAGGGAAACATTGGGGCACATTCATCAAAGCAGTTGCACCTGAATCCTGGTACAAGTTCTGGCAAAAATAATGTCGTATACGCTTTACACCACATTTAAGATGTGTCGAGTCTTCTGTGCCTTGGCCTACAAAAGGGTGTGCCTTCATGAAAAGGGGTGTGACTTTGCATGCAAAACCATGTGCCAAAAATGTGCCAAAATTTTAGCACTGTTAATGCCATAAAGAAGGTCCCCTTTAACACCTTTCACTATTGTACTATTTGGAGGCCCTATTTTTTTTGTTTTTTTATAGCATATTGGGGCAGATTTACTAATCCTGTTCAACAGTGCAAAGTTAGACCTGACATTTCTAACCTATGTTTATCAACACTATGATAAATGTGTGCATTGTAGGACTGTCTAGTCTAACTTTACACTGTCTGAAAGTATTGATAAATATGATTAAAAAAATAGGGTTTTCATAGGGTAGTGCATTGTCACACAGTGGGGAAGGATAGGGATCCCTAAATACCCCTTGCTTTGAAAACCACTTAGAGCAATATGTCAAATACACCAACATGTTGTATAAATACCATTTGAACCTTACTGAATACATTATTGCCATCACACTTTATATGGCGTTTATGTAAAATTTTAATTTTTACATTCTACACAGCCTTGAACACAAATTCTGTTTTATTATGCAGATGTAATGAGAAATAGCAATGACTGGAGCGGCTTAAAATGCATTTACAACAAGGATATACAGTATTGTGGACACAATAATATCACAAAACATTCAAAATGATTTTAATGGAAATACTTTGGAGGTTGGGTAGTAATTTATTCATCTATATATTCATCTTGCCAATTATGTAATGATTATTTTTTTCTTATACTCTATTGAAAAGGCCAGTTGTGGGATATGTTACTACTTTATTAATAACTAGTAATTAATAATAATTATGGTGATGATAATAATAATGTCCCATATATAATAAACCTCATGTTGTGGGATATGTTAGAACTTTATTAATAACTAGTGATTAATAATAATTATGATGATAATAATAATAATGTCCCAAATATAATAAACCTCATACATAGCTTTTTAATAGTTATAGCACTGCCATTCTTACACATGAAATAAAGATACTAACAGTTACATAACATGAGCATTGTGATGGGCCATAGACTACACCACCTTGTCTGTGGCTGACTATCCAGCAATGAAAGAGTGTCGCATTAATTAGCTCAAACTAGGATTCTATTACCTCATGGCAAATGACAGGATCAAGCGTACAAATACATCCGTGTTACAACGGCGCATACCAAGTAACTTCATTAAAACAGAGGAGCTTGCCATGAATGCAGAATTACTTTGGTAATAATGGGGCACTTAAAATAAAGTATTAGCCCATAAAACAATGTTATCACCTCGGGAGATGGCTGCAAGGCTAGTTTTTTAGAGCCAGATGCTGAATGTTTAAACCAGGTCAGCTCCCGATGTTTCGTGATTACAGGTTTTTATATACTGTTTAATTGCCACTTCAGCGGAACGTCACCGTTCAATGGGAGCTCTCAAAGAGCAGCGTAGAAATTGCTTTGTGGGTGAAATAAGGAATGATGAAAATAGAAAATGGAATTGCCTGACAAAGAGCAGGTTAGTATATCAGATACTATAAAAATATCAGGATTTTAATAATAATAGCAACCAAGCCCATCAGAATACTATATTTGGGCTTTTATTTAGAGATCCAGTGGGTAAAAGCACTGCGAAAATCCTAGCAGGTAGACCTGTAAAGTTCATGAAATGTCACGCTCAAACAGGAAAAATATATTTTTTTTAATTTTGCGCTAATAGAAAAAATTTAGAGATGGTGTTTTATGCAATACATGCCTCTGATGTGGACGTGGCAGGCATAACCTTATGATGTGATAACCTTCATGCAATATACCGAAGGGAGGAAAAGATATGGGGCTTCCCGTAACTCTATTGTCCACTTAAAGGGAATGTTGTCATCAGAAAATAACTTCTTTTTTTAAAGGCTTTTTAGAAGTCATGATTTAATTCTCACTATCAATATTTTTCTAAGAACTCTGAAATCCTGCAGTTTTCACTCTGGCCCTTAAGCCTAATAATAGACTGACAATTCCTGTTCTACAGAGATCACTTCTCAGCAGTCTCCTTGTTATGTTTTCAGGGTTTATTTAAATAAATCCTAAAATCCTGTAGTTTTCATTCCGGCCACTAAGCTTAATAATAGGCTGACACTTCCTGTTCTGCAGGGATCACTTCTCAGCAGTCTTCCCAATATCTCCACAGGATTTAAAAACAAAATGAAATCCTGTTGTTTTTACTCTGGCCACTTCTCAGCAGTCTCCTTGGTTTCTTCTCAGGATGTTTTATTTATTTATTTTTTATTTTATTTTTTTAATTCTGAAATGCTTTAATTTTGAGTGACTCGGGCCACTAAGCATAATAATAGTCTGACAATTCCTGTTCTGCAGAGATGACTTCTCAGCCTAGAAAACTCTCTCATAAAAATGAATGAACATCTCAAGACTGTTGTCTCCTTTGGCCTATTTGGTTACTGTAAAGCATATTAAAAGCAGCTCAGATAAGATGGCTTCCCCATCATACAAAAATCATGAAAAAAAACTACAATTAGTACTTAAAATAGATAAAAAGATGAAAATATGTATCAGGTCCTAATTTCACCCAGGTGCTATTCCAAACAGGGGTTTCCAGAGGGGGACTTCCAGAAAAAAAAGGGGTGTCCAGGAGTCTTTCCACAGGGAGGAAGACAGCAGCAAGCATAGATGACAACAGAATTTCTTGAAAATTGCTTCATCTGTCAACCATCAGCATCCTGCCTCCGACATATATATACTGTAAGTCCTAATTTCTGGAAACTCCTGTTTGGAGCAGCACCTGGGTGAAACATTACATCCCTGGTTTACATATGAGTGGAGAACCATAACTGTATTGTCTGGAAAACCAGAGTGAAATAGATGAAACATGAGTTGAGAAACCATGAAAACCCTCACAGTGTATTTTGATTATCAGTGACGAATATAATATTATCTGTAATTTACTGATTAATCTTTGGTTGGGAAACCTGAGCTTTGGTTATGGGTTTAAAGGACGGATCACATCCGCAGTTCAGTGAGACACTGAATGAGAATCCCATAAAATATTCTTAATCTGTCCCATCATTTCACCGTAACATAGATTTAATATCACATTATTCTTTACCTTATTATAATGTATCCTGTAATCTATTTGACCACTGTTCTACTTTTCTCATTTCTAAGCAAAATAATGAATTGCATTTTTGGAGAACAGCCTTTATGACAATATTCCATAGGCTTTGGCACATTGGAACACATACATTTCCACCAATCTAATCCTTTAGTTTTCATATCCGTCGATGTTTTGGGATATTTTAAATGCTAATATTTAGAAGAAAAGGGAGATGGCTGTTCTTTCAGATTAATTGCCGAGTTGTTGAAGCCCTCTGTTTTACTGCTGTCAAGAAGCTGTATTGAAAGGTTCAGAGAGATTAAAAAATAATGTATAAGAAATCTTTTCTGTTTTTCCTGATGTGACAACCAGTAGCTTCAAAGTATGACCGTGGTGTCATGGTTCTTGTTTTATGCTGAAATCTTCCTCCTTTGCATTTTAATATAGGCTTGAAGATCATTGAAATTCTTGACCACATCCAATTTTTCCTATTCAATTCCAGTGTGTAAATATTGTGTTAATGTAATCTGTCTTCACAGTGTTGTAAATGTAAGTCATTTGTTATTGTTTTTAGTATTGTCCTTAACGTCCTTGAGGACATACGACCCTTAGCTCTGCTGTGAGACCCTTTAGGTAACCATATGTAATTTGTATAAATATGGTAATGTGGCAACGGTTTATTATTGCTTTTCTTATATTAAAACAATGGACACCACAGTGGAAACCCAACAGACCCCATTGTAGCTAGTGGGGTCCATCAGGCCCCGTTGGTGTCCGCTGAACCTAGATGTGACTCTAATCTAGCCTAAGTTGCAAATTTTACATTTTCATGGAAGGGCAACTATGGGGATGGAAAATTCTCAAGATGTCAAAATACACAAACAAACAAAATGGACAAATAAAAAAGTGCAGTTCTGGCATGTTTATCATTATTTGGTTCTTTTTGCAGTGGTCACAGTATGGATTCAATAAAATGATAGCTTTCTATCTATGATATGAACCTTTTTTATATGTTTTTTAAAATAATGGTTATATCATTGGGGAAACGGGTTTTGTGTTTTTATGTGTTTAAACATTCTTTATTTACGGTTTTATTTTACTTTTAAAATGCATAGCAATACATTACTGCGACAGGAAATCTTTTAGGCCTTGTCTTTAAGCAAGCCCTAATAGGGGTCTGTACATGGCAAACCCGGAGGTAGGGTGCCAATGGTTGACAGATGAAGCCCTCTCCGATATTGACCATGGCATACAGGAATTAGAGCTAGCTTCAATCCCAGACATTGCATTGGGAGTGTGGTTTTACGTTACAACCGGCTCCCACTGATGATGGTACAGGCACAGGTTATGAGACTGCACCATCTGAGTGCTGCCTAAGAGAATAGCCAAGAGCTCCAGGAGTCCAGGTTATTTCCCCTTTTTCAGGAGTCTTACAGACACTCTGGAAGAGTTGGCAAGCGTGTGTAAAGGAAGAAAAAAAGAGGGATGGGGAGGAAGTCTTCAGAGTGGCTCTTTAATCTGCTAACCAAAATTTCTCCTCCATCAGATATGTAGCTATAGTGTGTGAAGAGGAAGCAGTTACATGCAAGCCATAGTGCCTGAATGGGGACAAACACCCCACTTCCACATGGCAGCCCCTATTATACATTTTCCATTTAGGCCCAGGAGTTTTGAATTACATAATTGCTTCCTGCTGCTGAGATATGCACCCCTGCAGTAAAAGCAAATATGTGTGATTCTTTAGTAATATGTGTAAATATATGTGTGTAGAATGTGCAACATATATGTAGATGTGTAAGTGTGTTAAGCGCACAGATGTGGGTGTATAAGTAATGAGTGTAGATGTGTGCAATGTGTATGTACGTGCTTGCAATGTGAATGTATATGTGTGTAATGTGTGTGTTATGAATATATGTATTATATACAGTATATAAAGGTAAGTACACCTCTCACATTTTTGTAAATATTGTATTATATTTTTTCATGGGACAACACTTAAGATATGACACTGATATATATGTATGCATGTGTGAAATGTGTGTATGTATACATGTATGTGTGTATTTATTTGAGTATTGTATACTACTGTCATATTGTATATGTGTGAGCTATAGCAGTATTTTGTGTGCATTGAAGTGATATTATCAATGTATGTGGTAGAGCAACATAAACATTACATTATATTTTACTGAGGTGTGGCAAATTTATGTAACTTCTAAGTGTGTGTAACTGTGTATACTTGTAACGGGGGGAGGAGGGTGACACACTGATTTTTTTCCCTTTATAAAGGA
The DNA here is from genome assembly GCA_025379985.1 of Phyllomedusa bahiana. Lineage (NCBI taxonomy): Eukaryota > Metazoa > Chordata > Amphibia > Anura > Hylidae > Phyllomedusa > Phyllomedusa bahiana. The sequence continues at coordinate 37,807 of JAODAL010015532.1, forward strand.
ATAAGGACACAGCTCTTTTTCATCTACTGATTTTTTGTAAGTGTGGTAGTATGCCCCTCTGAATAAATTAATATTAAAAATCCTGGCTTATTACCTGTCATCCATCAACAAAAGAAACTATGCTGTCAATGGGATTATGTATACATCATTATGGGACAAATTCATACTTTGGTTTAGTTCCAGTTTTTCCATTGGATAATCCCACATAATTTCAGACATATTTAAAACCTCAGCAGAAAATATAGTTGGAATAATGATTCCCCGTCCCTCACTAATTCTATAATACCAGGCCAGAATATCACAACTATGACACTGATGAACCTATTTGTTACCCTGCACAAATCTTTATTGTATACTAGGTAAACAATGTTTTATCAGCACGCACTTGTGAAAATGTACGTACCTGCTTGACCCATGGCTTGACATTCTTGTTCACCCTAAGCTCTCTGGTTTGAGCTTCAGTCAGCCCCAGACACTTCCCAATAAATCGGTCTGAGAACCCAATTTGCTTGGCACGCCGCAATGTCTCTTCTGGAACAGATTCACTAAAGTAAAATAGAAATCAAGTCTTTAGTCTATATTCCATACCAACCAACTCCATGACCTTAATAATTTATGGATTAATTATGAGCCCAAAATAGAGTACTTGTATATGGTACATTATGACTTTGACTACTATATACTATCTATAAGGCTTCTCTCACTATTCGCAAAAACGAGGCAGCTTGCATTCATTCATTTCAAGCAATGCTTGATGTTTGCTTAAGATTTCCCTCTGCTCCTCTTTGAAAGTTCCTGCACTCCTTACATGCCGTGTTCAATAATACATGATAAAAGGAAGATGAATAAAATTCCTCTTAATGAGTAAGTTTTCACCTGTCAGAAAGAGCAGAGGGAACGAAGGGAGGCACTGGACGAATGCGTGACGCATCCCAATCACCCAGACACAATTCAATGCCCCTCACGCCTCCTTGTTCTTTTCATCGTGTGGATTTGTGACATGGCTAATGATCCAAAAAGGGTACACAGGCCATTGTACAATGTATGAACCAAGTGAGACTTTCTTCAGCTTAAAAAAAACATGACTAAAGACATTTTATGTCCAGCATTAAATTCTAAGAAATGAATCAATTATACATCTTATGCAGACACATCTCTGCAAGGTACAAGAAAGAAACTTTGATATTGTAGAACATGCATGAACTGAGTTTAGACTACACAATTATGGCTTAATTATAGCATGTAGATGTCTATTCCATCATCCTGGTTAGTAAACTGTGATAATAAAAAGAACAAATTTCTGATGATTCCGTCCACTATGAACTCTCTTCTTTTTAGAAGAGAGACCCAAAAATTAGTTGATCGCAGGATGGTCTAGTGCTCGCAATAATCTAGAATCTGTCTGAAAGAAAGGGCTCAATTTTTCTGCAGGAATCCACCATTTCAGTCAATGAAGTGTCTACCATATGCATGTACATACCAGGTTTTAGGGGAAAAGATGCTTTTTGTTCCCTGCTGCTAGGTAATAGTTAGTGACGAAGTATCCTTTTGTAGTAAAAAGGTTTTCCCATCTCATTGATTAGTTGGAAGGATGTAGGTAAAGGTAAATAAAGACTAAAGGCGACATTCCAAAAATTGGCATCGCCACGGCAGTTTTTAGGCGAATTTAATCATTGTAAAGTGCGCTTGAAAGTGCAATACTTTCAAAAATCTGGTGTCTAGAATAACTTGCATAGTAAACTTAATGCACCTAAAAAGGTGCATTGCGCAATCGAGGCACATAGCATATCATTACTAGTGTATGTAATACGCCAGGATAGGCACAATGCGTTATGGAGGCGCATAACGTATCATTGCTACTATATTTAATTACAATGTGTCGTGCCTGGCGTATAATGCGCCTAGTTTTGATATTTTACAGTTCATTTATATCGAGAATATGGTGTCAAAAGTTTTTTTGCCGCAAAATACGCCAAAACTATGGCACACTCGAATTGGGACATGTCATCCTAAATTGCTGTTCCAAATTTAAGAGTTAGAGATCTTTACACAAGCTTCTCTAATTAGCAATGAACTCTCTCTGCTCTAGCAGGGGCTGGAATGGGGATATCACTCCCTGCTGTGTCTTCTCAGCAGGACAGAGATTCTCAAACTAAAGAGTTACTGACCTGGGAGCAGTCTTGTACCATCGTGTCAGGTGTGCAGAGCACATTCATGTATAATTACATCAAAGATAATGGGCCACATGTATGAACCTGTTTAGGTCTAAAACTCACTCTTTTCCTCATAGATTACTATTGGCAAAAGAGTGAGTTTTAGACCTAAACAATTTCATACATGTGGCCCAATGTGTCAACAGCAAACGGTGTGTCTTTGCAGCATGTAAGTTTTTCTCTCTCACTAGAAGCTTTCTATCATGACAAATACAGCTGCTCACATTTATAGCCAGACATCCTGCTTGGACAGTTATGTGACTGTCACAGCAAGGAATAGGAGTTAGCAGAGCTAACATTTCAGTCACTACTGTAAACCCACCTGTGCAGGAAATGAAAGTCTGACGAGGCTGTAAAGACTGAAAACAGATGGGACAGCTCTTTAAATTCAAAGCTGCCCAAAAAAAGATATTTGAAATTGGGATTTCTAAAACCCCCAAAAAACACTTTACAATGCTTGGAAGCCCAGGAGCAAAATAAGTGCAAAATAATGAAACAAGGGACTGCATGGGGTTTGTGGAATACAGCTGATTTTTCATAGACTGTGTGTGATACTGCAGCTAATGTCCGATTTATCCAAATGCAATCGCTGCAATAACATACAGCCAATGTGTGTTTTAAAGGGACATTGCAGTCACGTAGCAGTATATGTGATGAGCTGTAGCCCAGTTCTTTTCTCTTTGTCTCCATTAACCAAAATATTTTCAAGTAAGTTACAGAACATTGAGTTCATTGAGTCTAAGCTTTGATCACTTACGTAAAAGATTGAAAGTAGTGTAAATATGTTTCATGTCACACCTCATAGTATTGCTGATAAATGGTAGTGAAGGTAGAGAGCCTTTCTCTATAGTAAGCTGAGTGCTTACTCTGCCAAAGGTGGTTTATGAACTATAAATCTATAGAGTGGCTGCCTCAGGAACTGATCACAGAAAGAATATGTGACAGCTTCAAGAAAAGTGTAGTTGCAACTCCCCAATATTAGATGAATGTAATGTACATATGTATTTTCTCACCCATAATACTATGTTACTATGAACCATTTCAACAGATTTGCACACTAAATTTTGTACACCTATAGAATAGGAGCATCCAATGTTCACCCTGTACAACCTGAAATCTTCGTTGTAGTTACTTATCAAGATTCAGGTAACATTCCTTAGAGACACAGCTGAAATGCCACTACCTAAGCATTGTTGATGTCCATGTGGTGTGATAGAACATATAAAATAATCCATAGACTTGTACATCAACAATACTTTGGTAGTGGAATTTAAACTGTGCTCAATTCGCATTAGGGGCCCTCATTTTTGTTAAGAAAACATTTCATTAAATAAGTTTACTGTTGGTGCAAGGCAGGAGAGATCCATGTTTTTAGTGGTTTACACCAATTTTTGCCCCCGAATCTAGAGAAATCATGATTCATGGGTCAAGGCAATGTTTTTTTTTTCAATTTCTCCTAGTGATACATATCAGATAACTTGAAGCCAAGAATTTGTATTGCCAACTACTTTCTTTCCCAACTTCTCCATGTACATAAAGATGTGGCCATGCATTCATGATTTCTCAATGGAGAAGTTGGAAAATGCTACTGCTACTTTATGACTGTGGAAACAAAAAATGGAACATGTTGAAATCCAATGGCCAATCCCTATTTACCATCTGTCAGATCTCCACATTAACTCACAGCAAAATGTAAACTCCCTCCATAATCCATAAAAGCTAAAACTTAACTTTTATTATAAATAATATACAAACTTATTTACACTAACAATAACTCTGTTAAGGTACCCTATCTAAGTAGAGCACCTGACTCAAAAAGGACGACCCCACAACCCCACACTATCCCTACAGAACGCTTTCCTGTCCCTTATTCAATGATGTTAAACTCTGAACAAGAGGGATATCCAATAATCACTGACAGCAACTATAATAATTACCCAATGATAAAATAGATCAGCACAATAATTAATACACTATAATGTGAATAAAGGCAAATGGCTGATAAAGTCAATGCAAGCAATAACCTATATATCCTATGATCCAGATAAGAACCACATGTAATCTCTGACGTGTTTCCTCTGCATTAGGGCAGGATCATCAGGAAGACAATATGGATCATGATAATATTCACCATAGGTAAGTGCTAGTTTCACAATTCACAATTCAGTTACAAAAAGCATTAGTTGGTACAAGGTAGGAAAAGATGGCATACTAATGTAAGTAATACTCACAAACCCTGCCAACCATAGAATGGGGTTAGATATAATAGAATGCCAAACAGTAAGGGAAGATCTCTCCTTAGGGAGAGCACCGAACGAACGGCTTGCAGAGTTTTTGTTTTGCCTTTTCGCCCTCTACTTAGCATCTGCATATCACAAGGCATTATGGGAAAGGGGCTGAGAAGCCCACAGCGCCCTCTGTTGGTTGTAACAAATACTCAATTTGCTTTTGACCCACCGAGTCTTGAGAAAGCAAAAAGGATTTTTTAGCCAAGCCAGTATCTCTCATCTACAGACAACGCTGTTTTGGGATTTTTGTCCCTCTTCAGTGCAGAGTAGAGAAGATACGGGCTGGCTGTGTGGGAGGCATCGGGTAGCTCAGGAAGGGAAGATCTCTCCTTAGGGAGAGCCCCTTTCCCATAATGCCTTGTGATATGCAGATGCTAAGTAGAGGGCGAAAAGGCAAAACAAAAACTCTACAAGCCGTTCGTTCGGTGCTCTCCCTAAGGAGAGATCTTCCCTTCCTGAGCTACCCGATGCCTCCCACACAGCCAGCCAGTATCTTCTCTACTCTGCACTGAAGAGGGACAAAAATCCCGAAACAGCGTTGTCTGTAGATGAGAGATACTGGCTTGGCTAAAAAATCCTTTTTGCTTTCTCAAGACTCGGTGGGTCAAAAGAAAATTGAGGATTTGTTACAACCAACAGAGGGCGCTGTGGGCTTCTCAGCCCCTTTCCCATAATGCCTTGTGAAATGCCAAATAGTGTCAGACTGGGGTATCTGGAGCCCTCCAGTGAAGTTAATTCTTTGCACCCATCATTGATGTTAATTCTTGGGGCCCATCATTGGAGTTAATTCTTGGGGCTCATTCTACAATTAAAGCACAAGACTGCAAATGACTTTTGCACTTTGCCCCTTGCTTTCTGCCTCTTTTTTTCTGTCTTTCTCTCTGAAAGCGGCACGCCATGCCCATAGGCCCACCGGGGATCTCCACTAATCCCCTGTGGGCCAGACCAAGCCTGATGCTAAATATTCACAAATGATGAACACTGATAAAGGTGGCTGCTGAATGGTGTATTCCAAAATTGGCTCTGTGATCCAGATCTTCGCCTTAACAAGAAATGTTTACTCACAGACCTGCCATAGAGTGCTTTATAACTTCTGACCCTGCCTGGCACCAACAATCATCCGCTAATCTGATCTTTCTTCCTTATCGTGATGTTGGGTCAAAAAGTTCCAGACCATGTATGATTTGTTACATCCAACAGAGGGCGCTTGAGCTTCTCAGCTCCTTTCCCATAATACCTTGTGACATGTATACTGTACATACTTTTAACTTTGGCACCCTGAAAAGCCTATAAGCATATTGTGATTTTCAATTACAAGATTTACTGATTGTCTTCATGAATTTATAATAATAAAACAGCTATAGTAAATGTAAAGGGCACTGAAATAATTCTCTGAAGTACATTACGGAAGATAATTTTTACTGCATATATTCTATTGTCAAGTCAAGTGTACAGAAGAAAGACGTATTTTAGATAACTGTAGTCAACCTTGTAATTAATTACCATGTACAAAATAAAGTCCAACACTCTGTTACGCTCGCCAAATACACATTTTCAGTTCCTGAGTTAACTGAGTCTGTAATGCCCCCTTGTGTTCTGATAGGAACTGAAAGAATCAGTTAAAAACTCATGATCATAGCAAAAGCAACAAGGGAGGCTCAGCAAAACCTCGTAAACTGGGAAAGGTCAAAGGGAGTCAGCAAACTGCTGAGGATAATATACAGCCAGGCGTACAGATTTACTGCTATCTATTTCTCTGCTTGTTATATGGACACTAAAAGACACTCAGATTTATGAACAAATTATCATCACCTTAAATGGAGGAAGAAGGGAAAAATGTAGAGCTGGAAAGACATAAAGAGAGAACAATGTACAAGCTGTCATATGTTTTTTTCAGACTCTATATAATAAGACAATGCACTGCGAAGTAAATGGTAAAGGGTATAACCCTGAATTCTCTGCTGTAGTGTTCTCTTTCCTCACAAGGGTGTTAAGTGAGTGAATGTGTTGCCCTACCACCATGCATCATTGTGCAGAATTTGGGGACATTAACCCCTTAAGGACCAAGCATTTTGTTTTTTGTCATTTTTACCTCCCCGCCTTTTAAGAGCCATAATTTTTTTATTTTCCATTTACATAGACATATGAGGAATTTTATTTTGTGGGACAAAATGTACTTTCTAATGGTGTCATTCACCGTACCCTGAAATATACTGGGAAATGTGAAAAAGAAAATGCTTAAGCCATGATTGCGAGGGCTTTGTTTTTAAGGCATTCACTCTTCAGTATAAATGAGGGGTTATTTGTATTTAGCAGATTGATACAGTTCCAGCAATACCAGACATATAGGGTTTTTCATTATGTTTCAGTGCCGTAAAATATCCAAACATTTTCTAGTTTTTACATTTGTGCCACAGCACCATTTTCTGTAACCAATAACTTTTTTGTACTTCCACCTATGGACCTGAGTGAGAGTGCAAATTTTGCTGGCTGAAGTGTACTTTTATTGGCATTTTTTGGGGATAGATGTGACTTTTTTGATCATTTCTATTCCAAATGTTAGGAGACATGAAATGAACAAAAAACTGAAATTTTTGCGTTTGGTATTTTTTTTCTTCTATTGCTTCTATTGAGCATACAGGATAAATTATGTTATATTTTAATAGATAGGACTTTAACAGATGCGGCAATCCATACATATACATATTTTTTTTATTTGTAATATGTTTTATATACTTTTAAACATCATTTTTATTTTACTTTAACATTGAGTCTCTCTTGTCTACTCGACCACTAAGATGTGCCATCATTAGTAAACCCTTCTGCATTGTATAGACAATGAAGAAAGGTGAACAAAGATGGCAAGAAGTGGTAAAATGGAAGACATAGAAGTGATGGAAGCCTTCACAAGGCACGGCACCGTTTCTCATTCATTTAGAAGCCACTGTTAACAGCAGCTGTTACTGGCAGGTGTCCTCTGCAATTAGCAGCCTGCACCCGCCTCCTATGTAGCGGTATTACTGAATAATCCTGTTACATAAAACCTTAACGGCACTATGACGTAAATGGGTGAAAACATCACCTTATATGTTATTTTTACTGCATGATTACTTCCACTACTAAGATACTATTTGTACTACAGGACTGTAGGAGAGGTTAATTGGCATATGCAAACAGGGCACAGGTTATGGTCAAGTAGCAGTGCCACCCCTCAGGTATAAGTGGCCTGAGAGGGAAAAAGGACCCCATTGTTACATAAGAAGATACCAGTATGCAATGAGCACTCTAATAGACATAACTATAGACATAGGGCATAGAGGTTTATTGGTGCACCATCAATGTACACGAACATTGTGCCATTTTGCAGGAAAAGACAAGGTTGGTGGCTTTTTGCTATCTACCACTACCTTGTGGGTTCTCTGATATATGGCTCCATTAATTATATTTTGAATTATCGCTGTTTGTGGTGTTTCAGTTTCTTGTGATTGGGTGGTGGGGCCAATCTGATTATGCTATAGAGCTCTATGTCTTCTGGTCACACCTCTGGGGCTGTTACAAATTTTGCACTGGGACCCTGAAACCTCATGCTATACCTGCATTTGTAACCGTAGCTCACAAATGGTGAACGAACATTGTACTTTTTTGTTGGAAATGACAAAGTTAATGGCTTTTTTATATCTGCCACTATTATGTAGCCATATGTATATATGGTTTCACTAACTATACCTTGAATTATTGTATCTTGTGGTGCTTCAGTTATTTAGTAGATAAGGTTGGAAAAAGACACAGATCCATTGAGTTAAACCTATAATCCTTCAGTGTTAATCCAGTGGAAGCAAAAAACAAAACCCAGCCCTTTTTACCCATACAAGAGGAAAAATTCCTTCACAATTCCAAAAACAGCAATCAGTATAAATCTCTGGATCAACATCCCCATAACCTGTAATATTATATTTTTCAAGAAAGGCATCTAAGCCCCTTTTGAACTTGTTTAGTTAATCCACCATCACAGCCTCTCGTGGCAGCAAGTTCTATAGTCTTATCACTGTTAGGCCATGTTCACACGGCTTAAAATGGGCCGTATTTCGGTCCGTAATTACGCGCCGAAGTGCGCCAATTACGGGCCGAAAACGGCCCATTCATTACGGTAATCCACAGTTCTCATAGAGAACTATGGATTACGTCTCCTCTCCCCGCCCGGCGAATCCGCCGGGCGGGGAGATAATTCACCTGTCACTTTCTAGCGGCGTATACGCGCCGCTAGCAGTGATAGTCAATGGGCCGGCGAAGTGCCGGCCCCCTGCTTACTCCCCCGCTCCCGCCCCGCCCCCGTCCACACGGCGTAATTGCGGGGCGTAATTACGTCCCGCAATTAAGCCGTGTGAACATAGCCTTACAGTAAATAATCCTTTTATGCGATGATGGTGGAAACTTTTCTAGAAATAGAGGATGCCTCCTTGTCATTGTTACATGTCTAGGTTTAAAAATATCATACAAATGGTTTGTGTACTATCCTTTCACATAATTGTACATGGTAATTAAATCGTCCCTAAGCTGTTTTTCCAAGCTTAATAACCCCCATTTCCTTAACCAATTTAACCGCCATCCTCTGTACCTTCTCAAGCTCATACTTTGATGCCTAAAATTGTATACAATATTTCATATGTGGCCTCATCATTGATTTGTATAGAGGCAAAATGACATTCCTGCAGGTCACCACAGTAGCTACCGCAGGGAACCATGGCTTTTAGGAAAGTGTTAAAGGCAGTAGAAGGCTAGTAGCAATTATTCTGGGCTTGCATCGGTTGAACAGGTAAGCTGGGGTTGGGAAGGCAGGTCATAAAGTTTAGTCTTTCCTCACTCCACCACCTAGTGAGATGTGTCAGAAGTCTCTACACTCCCCTTTTTGGTGCATATTGTATAAGGATTTATAGTCGGTTTTTGATACGGTTTTCGGATTTTGAAATTGGTGAAAAACCGACTATAAACCATCCCCATAGAGCTCAATACAGAATCCAAGCTGTAGTCTACACACACAGCTCAGAATTTCAAAACCGGCATTTTTCAAAAAAATTGGAATATGTATATTCTTCCGCCAAATTTCTGACAAAAAAATTATTATTTGATTGGCAGGATCCAAAAACTGTTGAAAAAAACAGGCCAAAGAACAAAAATTGAGTTTAAAGTACTAGTCAGATTCTGATTAGAATCCGACCAGTATTTTGTCCTTGATGTGTGGATGCAGCCTATTGGGGCCATCTAATGAAACAACAGCATGTAGCCACCGCGTATGTACCCACTGCCGGGCATGCGAGATGGTGATTAGTAACAGCAGTATCATGTAAACCTGCTTAACAGATATTGCAATGTTATCTCTCTTTTAATATAAATAAAGCTGCAGCAGACCCCCACTTCCACTTAAAATTAGCATTGGTATTCTTATTTATATAAATATTTATGGTTATTTATAATTTGTTATTTTTGAAGAAGATTGGGTTAGTTTTTCCTAACAGTCTGTCTTGAGCATTTATGCCTCTTTTGATGCAACCCATGATTTTATTTGTCTTGGCATCAGCTGCCTGGCATTGGTCACTAAATTTAAAACTAATGTCTACCAATATTCCCAAGTCTTTATCAGCCATAGTTTTACCACGTATCACTATATTTATTAAATTATTGTAAATTTTGTTTCCTCGGCCCAACCTTACATTTCTCCACAGTTGCTTGTCATTGAGTGGTGGGGAACATCTGATTTTGCTAGAGGGCCCTATGGGTTCTAGTTACACCCCTGGGGGCTATTACAAATTGTGCACTGGGGCTCTGGAGTTTCATGCAATACCTGTGGTTGTAACCCTGGCTCACAAATCTTTGGGCTGCTTCAGTAGCTGCTGGCATTCGACCAATGATCTACTTCTCAAGGTAGCCAGGATTTTACTATAAATATATTCATGGCCTAGATCTATGATCTCATTAACCAACAACACTACAGGCAAGCTGCCATTGATTTACTTTTGGTACAAATATAGTTAAACAAAATAGGCACATACAGTATGTGTTCATGCACCCAATAGCTAGCTCTAGCTGTTTATCATGTTCCACTTCTTAAATCCATGATGCCAATATATGATCTTCAAAATATATTTCCTATTTGATGATAATAAGACCCACTATCATGGAACCAATGCTCAGATTGTACAGCTATGAGGTTATGAGATGGATGGCTCACTTATTATGTGTTTCTATTCTCCTTTCGGTTATCCTGCCTATTGTCACATTGTACCATACAGCTGTATAGGCAGAATGTTTTATATTGTTATAGAAACATTAACAATAACTACTAGAATTAGCTTGCAGCAAAATTGTAATCACTTGCTTATAAAACATTATTTTATTGGACATGGGTATGCGCCATTTAGCATGCAGTTTATCCCTGATCTCTGGAAAGCAGACGCTGCATTTGTCTATTATACAATACCTTTCACAGCCTTTCATTTAAATGTAATGAAATGTATCAATGGTTCTCACAATACCAGGCATTCAACAACTTCCACAGCTCGGTTGCTGTTCTGCCTGCCTATCTCATTTTTATCATACTGGCCAGTATTAATCTTCCAAACTGCCAAGCGCTGATGAGGTTAAGTGAATTATTTGTGCTTTTGCAGTAAATCAGTGGAGGCGGTTTTGTCTACTACCACCAATTCTAAAGACCAGGCCACCTGTTCCTGCATCTGCTTATTCAGGAATTTACTCTCAGTAGAACCCAATACGAGAAAAACATATTTTAACAGCATTAGGATGTTGGAGATATGCCTTACTTCTAACATATTCTAGCCTTGCTTTCAGAGACATAATCTAGTCCTCTGTCATCTGCTTCCAGCATGAAGTATGATTATGAACATACCATTCTGGGGCTTAAAATGCAATATCTTACTTGGCTTCACATTAAGCTAATTATGACTAGCTTACATTGAATTGTCTATACACAGTTGGTTTTATTTATGGTAGTCTGGAGCCAAATGATAATGTTCTGGATTTTATTGCATACTATACATAACAATGTTATTCTTTTCTTACGTAATTATTTCTTAGCTGCATCGTCACTTTAGACAGATTCTTTTACAGAAGGATTCTTTTGAGTAGTATATCAACTATACGAGGTATTGAGCTTTGTACTTCAAAGGAGCCTGCATTTTTGGCTTGGGCAAGATTTAAACTTATGAGTAGCAAGTATTGCTTGCAGTATCTCCCTTCTTCTGTAAGTGAAATCCTACAGTAGAGTCATAGCTAGAAGGGAGAGTCCAGTAGGTGGGGCATATGGCCTCAGTGCTTGCTGATATAAGGGCACCAATGAGAAGGTAAAAGAGGTGTGAGAGTGGAAGTAAATTCTTGTCCCCAATGAAAGAATGCTTAGCTACACTTTTGTCCTGAGGTTCTACACAACTCACTTTAAGAAAACATAGGCAATATATTTAGATAGTAAATATTGGGCGTTAACATTAACCATGATGGCTGCTTATTCATGTTCATACACGTTTGCGGATTAGACATTAGTTTATTTTCACTAACAGGAAGGATGGTGAACAATTTGCCTGTTACAGCCCATTGAAATTAACCCCTTCCCACTGCAGGAATTTTTGTTCTTGTTGCGTTCGGTTTTTCCTCCCTGCCTTTCAAAAGCCATAATTTATGTTTTTTTGAAACATACTCAAACGTATGAGGGCTTGCTTTTAGCAAGCTAATATGTACTTCCTAATGGTAGCATTTACCAAACCATGTAATGTGCTGGGGAACAAAAATAAAAATCTTTGTGGCGTGAAATGTATTTAAAAAAAAACTAAATTTTTGGGGCGTTTCCTTTTTATGAAGTTCACTAGGCCGTATAATTGACATGCTTATCAGTTCTGCAGATTAGTATGATTCCTGAAATACCAAATTTGTAAAGATTCTATATTACGTTCTGCTACTTACAACATTTTCTGTTAACAATAATTTCTATTCCATTTACAGATGACTAAGGGTTTGTTTTTAGTGCAGTGTTTATTGATACCATTTTGGAATACATGTGAATTGTTATCATTTTTTATTCCAATTTTTGGAGGATATAAAGTGACCAAAAAAACACAATTTTGGTTGTTGTGGGTTTTTTGTACACCTTGCGCTATATGAGATAAATATTGTTATATTTTAATAGAATGGATTTTTACGGTCACAGAAATACCAATTATATTTAGGGCGACATGTATGAATTCTGGCGCTGATAGACCAGTTCTAAATCACTTTAAGGTAGTATAGACTGTGCCAGAATGTATGAACCTGTTCTCCTGCAGTTCATACATACAGGCACATTGTAGTACCAAATGACAACTCAGGCTCAGGCAGATCACCTTTAACCTGGTCTGGCTGTTCTAACTGTTCTGCGCCAAAGTTTTGGCATTTTGGCGTCAAAGAATCATAAATGTGTCTACTTCTACTAATGTGGTGCGACACACCCCAAAACTTTGGTGTGCTAAAAAGTGTCTTTGGCGCGGTACTGCGCGGTATCGCACCAAAGTATGGAGTGTGCCTGTTCATACATTTATAGAACTGGTCTACTACAGCTTTTTGAGTCCAGAATTCTGTCTCAGCCCCATTCATATATGTTGCCCTTAATGTTTCATTTTTTTACTAGTAAAATGACAAAAGGGAGGTGTTTTTAACTTTTAATTTTTTTTTTTAATTTCTATAAAAAAAAAAAATTACTATGTGCTTAGTCCCCCTAAGTTCAAATATGGCTCTCCTATTACCAATCCCTGCAATCAGGTGGTGCAAAGGACTATGGCCTCATTTGCTAACCATGGTCATGTTTACCATGGCATCTAAAAGGTTAAGTGGCTTAAATGAGAGTTATCTCCGGTCCTAGTGCTTCTAGTTGTTAGCAGCAGATCCTAACTGTAATCATAGAGTGAGTAAATGAGCCTGCTCCTTACTCAGTTACTGATCTTATACCGCTTAAAAAGGGTAAGGTATCTCATTAGTAATGCCTTTATGTTCCACTAACATTTAAATATTCTAAAAGGCTTATAGGAAAAAAGCTGGAACTCTTCAATGTCCTCTATTGGATGGAGCATTCTTCATCCGACTCACTGAGCCTTGCATTGTGGGAAGGAACCAAGCTATGGAAATTTTGTTGATCTACATACAGCTGTTTCAGGGTGTTTGTCCCTTATCAGTGCAGAGTAGAACTTGGTGCTTCTCAGTGAAATATACAATATTTCCCTTTTGAGTCACATTCAATGCCTCTCACCTCGCCAGCCAATAAATTCTACTATGCACTGATGGGGGGCAAACAACCCAAAACAGCTGTCTACAGATGAACAAACTGGCATGACTTATATCCCTTTCACACTGAAAGGCTAGATGTGTTGGATGTTACTTGAGGAATGCGACATCCAAGAGAGGGCGCTGAAGAGTTCCATTTTTTTTCCAATAAGCCTTTTCAAATAATTTAATGTTATGCCATAAATATATGGCACATGTCAGAAACTGGATAAAGCATCACTAAAAATGGATGATAGAGGTCAAATAAAAGTGGGCACAGTCTCTTAGACATCAACTGTACATCCGATTTCATGCTGCATATGCCATTAAATAATGTATTGATCCTACCTCTTGCTGCTTTTCAGGGTCTTCTCCATCTTTAGAATACCTTGCATCTTGTAAATGAACCACTTGTCAATGGCTGTAAGTTTGTGGATTTCATCAATAGGAATTCCTGATTCCAGCGCCTAGTGTAAATCATCACACCATTTTATTAATGTTAATAACAGTCCTTTCATACAAAAGTTCTATTATTCCTTGTCATTAGTTCTTATATTTCTGTCTTATTACCTTGGCCATGCTGTACATACGAGTACTGGTGGGCTCAGCCATTTCTTTCCTTAGGTTGACATCTGCTGGCCATGCTTTGTTCATAGGTAGATTTGCGGTGAATCCATCGACTGATGGATGACACATTCGTAGTGCCTTCTGGAAACTTTCTTCAAATGTGCGTCCAATGGCCATTACCTTAAAAGAAATACCATGAGAAAAGGTTGTACAGTATACTCTTAATGTACTGTATACTGCATCAACAAAGTATACTCTGGTCAGTCTGTTCAAATGTATACAACATACTTGGTCTTCAATAATTTAAGTACTAAACAAGAATTTAGGATATGAATAATATTATTTATCTTATTCCTGTGAGACAGAATTTAAACGCGAGCAGTAACAGATCATATCAATAAGAAAAAATAGATTTGTCATAGTAACCTCTCCAACACTCTTCATAGAGCTGCCAATCAATCCTGAGGCACCATGGAAACGGTCCAAATCAAAGCGAGGTATCTTAGTCACCATGTAGTCCAGACTGGGCTCAAAGCAAGCTGTAGTTTTTCCAGAGACGACATTCCTAATTTCAGGCAGGGGTATACCCAAGGCAATTTTTGCAGCAATGAAGGCAAGTGGGTACCTACAGAGAGCAGATTTCAACATCCTCTTAATTTGAAAGAAAATTGTCCTCATTACATGGTCATATTCATTTTCAAAGTAAATCTTACCCAGTAGCTTTAGAAGCTAATGCAGAGCTACGGGAGAGACGGGCATTGACTTCAATGATGACATACTCCAGGGAAGTGGGATGCAAAGCAAATTGGATATTGCATTCACCAACAATGCCCAAGTGTCGCACAACTTTGATAGAAACGGCTCTCAACATCTGACATTCTTCATTGGACAGAGTCTGACAAGGAGCTACAACAATTGAGTCCCCTGTTGAGTAAAAAATAATCTATATTAGTGATATATGATTTTACAAAGTCCGACATTTCCTAAAACTTGAATGACATTATTCATATTGTGTGACCTAAGTATAGCTGTGGAAATGGAAAGATAAATTAAGAGGAATGAGGAAGCTATCCAATATAATAAAAGAAATGCAATAGATACATAAATGCCTCTCCACCAATGATGGCTTTAAGTAGGGCATTCCTATATATAGTACTCTGGTAGGATCAGCAGCTTTTAAGCTGGCAGCTGGTATTACAAACAGAAAGATAAAAAACAGAAAGGTTTGATAGGACTGATGCACATTTTAGACCTCTAGCCCCTTTGCAGTGTTTTCTTGGATGGCGGCACTCCTGGCCACCCCCTGTGTAGGGTACTACAACACAGCTCCATTTAAGTGGTCCTGTGTTGCTATTGGATGCCCAATGATCATCCAGTTTGTCATCACTTTACATTTTTCCATTCACAAACCACTTTTTCAATAAGATGAAACATAGCAGTTACCTGTGTGGACTCCCATAGCATCCACATTTTCCATGTTACAGACGGTGACACAGTTATCTGCTGCATCTCTTACCACCTCATACTCAATCTCCTTCCAACCCACAACTGAACGTTCTACCAAAATCTGGTTAGTCATTGCCAAGGCCTTTAAAAGAAAAACACGTAATAACCTGTAAGGATACAATGAATCTTGACAAGAAAAAAAGTTGTGCCCAACATACAATTACTTCCATACCCTAATTTTAGGACTACAAAGATAAAATATTATCTTCAAAATCTATTTTTATTGTTCCATTTTAAGTCCAGTCATTTCTATCTTGAATGCCCTGTGCTCCTAAAATCAATTGTATGACTTACAGTTCAATCATTCGCAGCCTATGAATTAAAGACACATCATCTGGAGTTGCAGATTTACCTGCGATAATCATACAATAAACCTTTATTTTTTTAGTGCTAAACTTCTTTCTACACGTCTCTTAAATTTTTTAGAGTGTCTGATTGTATAGTTCTAAAAATGCTTTATTCTTCTCTGTTCTATTATTTTCTTTCCACTATGATTTGCCTTAGAGCATCTACAGTCTGCACCAGTGCATTGGTCCATTAAGTCAGCACACTGAGTACTAAGGATATTCTGTATCTTTCTCAGACTTGAATGGAGCACTTGCCCGCTAATTTCCCCTGCCTCAAAGAAGCCACTCTCTTACCTTTGTTGCCAAGTCTGTGAGTGTTTCCTTATCCGGACACAGACCTGACCCCAGACCACCTAAAGCATAAGCAGATCGAATCATGACAGGGTAGCCTATTTTGTCAGCTGCTTCCAGAGCATCTTTCACCTAAAAGCACAAATTTATTTTCTTGTTATTTTTTGCACACATTAACGGATAGAATTTAAAACTTTATGGTCGAAATATCCGAAAAGAGGCGCCACCACTCTAGTTTTAGGGCTCATTAAAAAAGTGTAGATCTATAGACACTGGGGCAGATTTATCAATATTAATTCTGAGAAAGTGTACTGTTAGACTTGACAGTCTTACAATGCGCTACATTTATCATATGTTGAAAAATTTGGCGCATGTTAGAACTGTCTAGTCTAACTTTACACCTTTTCTAAGTTGGCTTACTTTATGCCACTAATTGTGCCAAACTTGTGGCGCATTTTTTTGGTGCATGGCATTGTCGTACAAGGTGCTGAAACTGTCTAAACACATAATAAGTATGAGCATATGTGCTGTTATTTTGGGCACATATTGTAACAGACTTTTGGCAACAACTGCCTTGATAAATGTTCATAAAAGTATTAATCAGTTTTAGGTGGTCATCAACCTGAATGAGATCAATTTTTTTTCTAAAATATAGAAATAATGATGGTTATCCAATTAACTGGCTGATTAAATGCCTTGCTCCAAATTCCAATTTTTCCTTTATATGGTCATAAAGTTAAAGGGGTTTTGCCACGAGGTAATGTTGACATGGGATCCTCCAAAATGGGTATTTAATTACTTTTCTAAATATATGTGATCACAAAAAGTGAAGCCCCTGAGAGCTACAGCATTGCTCAGTCCCTCTTAGTTTCCTGGCAGTTTACATGAGACACGACCAGGACACTGACAGGAGCTGATCTGGCCGCGCTTGCGTGTTTGCACTTCTTATCTGATGACAGGGAACATGAAGAAGCTTGCAAGGGGCTGGGGAGAAAAGTGCAGTGTATGAGGCTGTCTGCTTTATAGAGAATCCACTGCTTGTAATGTAATTATTTGAGTAAACTTTGCAGACGCTCCCTGCTTCCTCGCTCTCTACTCACCCCCTCCCTATCCCCTCAGCATGCTTTGTTTATCTTCTCTCCTGAGCAGATAAGAGGTAAGAAACTCACTTCCTGGCAAAACCCCTTTAAAATGATAAAACTCGCCTGCAGCTGCCTTTAGGGGGAGCCTACTGTCAACAGATTCCTACATCTAACACTGAGCTCAATAGTAAATGAGTACAAAGTAACTTTCTTGGTTCTCTTTTGTGATGGATACAGGTATTTGTTTTGATCTATTAGTTTAAAGCAGTCTTACCGACTCCACTGCATAGCTTGGGGCGATGGGTTCACTAATCTCATTTAGTTTGTCAGAGAAAAGCTGCCTATCTTCTGTAAACATGATGGATTCCACTGAAGTCCCGAGCACTCGAACTCCGTACTCTTTTAGCACACCACGTTTGAAGAGTTCCACACCTGGGATGGTAGCAAAATTGTTTAAGATTTATGAACTTATATGTCATATTTGTAGCTTAGTTAATGTTGGAGCTGCATTATTGTTTAGGTACCAGTTTTGAGTGAGAAAGTTATATGAACAGAAAGAAATATGACTTAGAGGTTTTATCATCTCACACATGGATGGCATATTGATAGCATCTGCCATCAATGTAAGATAGGTGCAGGTCCCACCTCTGAAATCCACACCTATCTTTAGAAAAGACCCCTGAAACTCTGGGCTCAGAATGGAGAAGTGGCCACGCTTGCTTGGTTACTCTCCTTTCATTTTAATGGGAGTTACAAGAACAGCCAGGCGGTCGTGTTCTTCTGTACTGGAACTCTTATTGAAATAAATGGAAAGTAACTGCACAAGTTTGGCCACTTCTCCATTCTGAGATGAGAGTTTCGGGGACTGTTCTCAAGATGTGCAGGTCCCAGAGGTGGGATCGATATGCCATCAATGTGTGTGATAAAACCCTTTAAACTTAGTAACCTAATAAATAATAGCATAAAAATCCTAAATCATTGTGTTCTAGGCTCCTGGTTCCCTTCCTCAAGAAACCATGCAATGGTCTTATCTGTTATCTAGATGAAAAGAAATCCAACCAAAACTAGCAAGTCTTAACATGCTATACTTACCGCAGTTCAGGGCAGTCTGCCCACCCATCCCTAAGATGATGCCATCTGGTCGCTCTGCTTTAATAACTTCAGTGACAAACTGGGGTGTGATGGGTAGGAAGTAGACTGTGTCGGCCTGTTTGAGGCCCACTTCATTAGTCTGGACTGAGGCGATGTTGGGGTTCATGAGAACGGTTTTCACATTTTCTTCCTGAAGAGCATATCATTCACCAATGTTAAAAGTAATCTTCCTAAACAGTACTATTGCAAAATAGTTTGACAGTGGTGTTTTCAGTAGTCACATAAAGAGAGCTACATTTCTCCAAGAACAGTTGAAATTGACAATCCAAATCATATTCAGAAGTTTAGGACACAAGTCCGCCAATTGAATACAAATGCAGGCTTGGACTGGCCCACAGTGGTGTGAGGTAAACTCCAGGTGGGCAACTGGGCATGGTGGGCCCCACTCAGGAGGAAAGGCAGAGAAAAAGAGGCAGAAAGAAATAGGCAGAGTACAAAAGTAAAGTGCAGTCATGTACAGCTGTTGTAGAAATTAACTCTATTGGTGGGGCCCCAAGAATCAACACCATTGATGGGCCACAGGAATAAACTCCACTGGTAGGCCCCAAGAATTGACTTCACTGGTGGGCCCCAAGTATCAACTCCACTGGGAGGCCCAAGAATCAGCTTTACAGGCGGGCCCTAGGCACCTCTGTGCAACACTGTACAAATGTATTCTAATACTATAACCAAGGGTTGAAGAGGTGCAAGAACATTGTACTTTTTTGCAGGGAATGGCTAATTTGTGACTTATATTATCCAGCACTGTGGGTTTTCTGATAGACGGCATTATTATCTATAACTTTTATTATTTATCTACTTTCCTGTCAATGGGTGGTAGGTGTTTGTCTTATTTTGGCATTGTTCCCTATGAATTCTAGTAAACCCCCTGACTATAACATTTCTGAAATTATATATTCATATAGGCAACTTTACATGTGACTAAACAGCTTGTTATTACAACTTATAGACAGCTGTTTCAGGAATGTTGGTTCTCATCAACCGTGGATTCAATATCATATTCTAATGAGGACTGGCAAGTCTAAAATAGCTTTATGCAAGTTGGAATAAATACTTGTATACATAACATATCTGTTCTGCACATTTAAAGCTAGTTAATGGTGCCAGAATCTATTGTCTTGCATGATTTCACCATTTTGTTTTTAGAATTTGTGATGGCAAGCACCTTCAGTTTTTACAAGATAGTACTATACTTAGACTTAGGCTATGTTCACACAATGTATTCCTCCATCTGAAAAATCCATTATGAATCTGAGGCAATATCCTTGGATTTCTGCTACAGATGAAGACTTTACATGTGGTAGATTTCCCAAAGTTTATGGACATCTTTTGTACCAAACATGGCTTCTGATGCAGAATTGACATGGAAACCAGGTCAATAAGTGAAAGATATATATTTTTTTTTGCAACACATCACAAAAACTATGGTGTGGATTACTATTAACATATAATGAGAAGCAAATTTCAGGAAGCAGATTCCACACTAAAATCAACATTACACTCTGCCAAGTGAACAAAGTATTAAAGGGAATCTACCACCAATATATAATTTTTACTAATTAAAATGAGATATTGATACATATTTTTTTCTTCTTAGCTGTTTTGATTGTAGATTTGTTTTATTTCTGTGTATGATTATGACGAAAGCCAAGTCATCTTCCCTGAGCTGTAAAGTATTTAGAGAGATGCTTCACAGCAGCTACATGGACATAGGAGCGTGTGAACATGAGTAAAACCATTGAATCCTATTGGAGAGTGTTCAAGGCATGATCTGTGAGCTGGGGAGAAGTCAGTGTGAGGGAAGGGGAGCTGTGACTATCTCCTATTGTGAATGGTGGATTCTGTGTTATCCACACATTGGTGTCCCCATTCAGTGATAATGGGGAGAATGCTGAAAAGTTTCTCTACAGGACAGGAAGTGTCAGACTATTATAAGTGAGTATTGCAAGATTTCAGGATTTAAAAAAAAATAATATTGATAGTGATTAGAAAAACTTTAAAAAAACATAGCCGAAAATTCTTACAAAAATGTAGTTAACATAAAAATGTGAGTCAAACAATAGGTAATTTTTGATGACATATTCTCTTTAAGGTGAAAGTAAAAATATCTTTATGGAAATTTCTATATAAAAATTTAACTTTGCTGCAATGCAGTACTTCACTTACTTTCATTGCTTTGACAGCCTGCGATCCAGAATAATCAAATTCTCCTGCTTGTCCAATGGAGAGACCTCCAGAACCCAAGATGAGGACTTTAGATACCTACAAATCAGAATATGTAAAATAAACAGTAGGACACTAAAAAGTGCTTTAATGTTCACACTGAGACACTGTAGTTAATTAAGAAGCCTTTAATTTAGAATAGATTGAAATATGATTTCTAGTAATGATGTCCAATTCCCAATTCATTCAAAAGTTTCAATAACAAGAATGAAAATTAAAGATAATCCAGGCATGTAATGATTTTACTAAAACTATTATTTCCGGCAGTGATATTTTTAAAAATATGTTTTTTGTACCTCAATTCTCTTAGACTCTAGAGCAGGTTTGGGCATTACAGATACCAGGGAAGTACCTTTACCCTTCTTTATCAATGACAGGAAGACATCAAACAAAAACTGAAAATATAAGAGGAAATATGATAAGTATGAATGTCTATTGTACATTATCTATAGTAACTGATATATAAATTCTGGATTATACAGTTTTATTCTACCAGTAAATTGGTTATTCTTTATGCTATCTCTACCATATTCAACATTATTTGCTATACCTCTGTGTCAACGGGTCCAGGATTGGCTTCAGGGTGGAACTGGGCAGCGAAGATTGGTTTAGTCTCATGCATGATGCCCTGAAACACAACAGATAGTTCTAAAAATCCATAGTAGATTTATACTGATACACATTATAGACGGTAAAATATTGTTCACCTCATTGCTCTGATCATTTATGTTAACGAAGAGTGGTTTCCAGCCGGCAGGTAGAGACTTGCTATCTACTCCATATGCATGATTCTGAGCAGTGATGAAGGCCTGTCCGTTCATTGTGTTCATAACAGGCTGGTTCTGCCCTCTGAAAAGTCCATATAGTAAGTACATGTAGTATATGTACTATATTAATACATTGTGTTTGGTATAACTTCTTTGTAACACCACATTGAGGAAACAAATCTACTTTGGTAATTTGAGGACCTCCCATCCTGTATTTCTATATCCTTTTAGTATAATATTTACTTACCTATTTGCCATTGGCAGCCTGTATGTCTTGCCCCCAGCTGCCAAAGCTGCAATCTCATTCCCCTTACAGATACCAAACACTGGTTCAGTGCGGTCACTATTGAAGACCTAGACAAGAAGAAGACAATCCGCTATCTAGTATACAAGAGTTTTCCGATAGTGGGGTTAAGAATTATGCAGAATAATCACTTACCTTCCTCAGATTTTGGATGAGAGGCTGGGCCAATTCTGGGTTTCCAGGTCCACTTGTGATTAACAGACCATCATATTCCATTTTTGTGAAGTCATGATTCCAGGGAACCAGGTTCACCTCTGCTCCTCTCTGATTTGAAAAAAATAGCATATGCATAAAAATCAACAATTCCTCTTCTTTTTTAATTAAAACAGCTTATTGTAGAGGAAAATTCCTCATCTGTCAGTCTCACAGACCTAAAATAGCTGAAAGGGGTTTTCCCACCACTCTTTTTCACTGAGTCACAAGCAGTTTACACTCACTCTGTCTCCTCAGTTGGTGGGTAGTTCTATAACAGTGATTAGCATATTCAGCTTCTAACAAGTGCAGGAGATGTTATCTCTCTCCATTAAGCACAAGGTACATGTGCTGTGATGACTGAAAACAATGGTTTTATCTGTAATCTTGTTAGAGGTAATCAGTTTTTCTCTGGAGTGAAGAAGTGAACTCTGTCAGTCTATGGTGACATCACTCCCCACTCTCCTCTAATCAGATAACCAAGTTATGGTCAGGAAACCATAGAAACCTGTGTGCACTCGAGAGCACGTAAACACACTCATATTTCATGACTTGAGTAAAATCTCTTGACCAATATATTCAGAAAAAGTCTTCATTTAACTGTCCCTTCACGTTGAAAGCTAATCTTTGTCGTGAGAAAACCCCTTCAAGGATCAAGGAGAGATATTTCTTAAATTTCAATCTGACTGTAGACCAAGACAATGTGAAAGATGCCATTATTCTCTTGTACAAGCACGCCTTAAAGGGCTATCCGTAACTCATTGATTAGCCTGAAACTTTGAATTTCAGAGTTAGAGCAGTTCTTATCTCCTGCTGGTTTACACAAGTTAACGACCATCTTTCTCTGCAGCACTCTGTGCTGTGTCTTACCAGCAGAACAGAGCTTGCTTCTCAGTCTCTGATCTTATATTTCTACAGAGAAAAACTTTAACTCTAAGGCCTCATTCACACGGCTTATTTGTCCGCGGATTGGCGCCGTACTCTGCGCCAGATTTGCGCTGCAGTATGGCGCCAATCCGTCGGAGTAATTATGGTAATCCATTGCTCTCATAGAGAACAGTGGATTCCGTCGCTCCTCCCCGCTCGGCGAATCCGCCGCGGCGGGAGAAAGTAACATGCACATTATTTACGGCGCGTACGCGCAGTAGATAATGACAGTCTATGGGGCCGAGGAGCGGCGCCCCCGCCGCGCTCCGGCCCCGCCCCCGTCCCGCCCCTTATTCACGCCGGATTTACGAGCGCAATCCGGCTCACAAATCCGCCGTGAATAAGCCGTGTGAACACGGCTTTAGAGTTACTGACCTGGGACCAGCTTTGTACCATCCTTTCAGGTCTGCAGATTACAAGTCACTCAGCAGCTAACAGTGTGTATTGTTTTTTCTCTCACTAGATGCTTCCTCTCAGGACAAATACAGCTTTGCTAGCTCACATTTATGACTGGATACCCTGCTTGATCAGTGTCATTGCTTTTCACAAAATAATCTTGATGGACAGTCATTCACAGGTATACATAGCCTTCAGAAAGTTAGGGACTCCTAATCTAGCCTACATCTATGATATATTCAGGACGTCATTCAGACTTTACCACTGAGCAGGGTACAATCTGTGTCTTACCTTTACCAGTTGACGGATGATGTTATGTTTCACTCCACAGTCCACGGCCACAATTTTAACAGGATTCCCTTTGCCATATACTTTTACCTCCTAAAATGAAATGCCAGAAAATGACTTTGTATAGTGATTCCAGTATCATCTGTTATTGCTTTTTTTTTTTTTCCTTCAGATTGCTGCATTCATTCACATTGTAAAACAAAGCATCCAGGTGCATCTACTTTACATGAATGCTGAAATCAGAAATGTCTCTTTTACAGTAATCTTACAATTGCCTTAAATGTTAAGCATTAGCAGCTAGTAGGTGTGACTCATAAATTAGTCATTTATAGCAAGGAGGGATGAAAAATCATTTTTCTTCATTCAAATGTCCTAATGACAAGGTTTAAACAGATGTTATCATAGAAAGCTTACTGTACAGGATTAAGACAAGCTTTGTCGGTGCCATAATGAACCTTCCCCACCAATTCCTAGTGACCCAGTGTGCTTTTGATTTTATTTTATTATCTAGGTCTACACAGCATTGGACAAAAAGCTCACTGAAAACCAAATCATAAAACCGTTCATAAAACTGAGCTTTTTGTCATGTGCATGTTATAATGACCGTTTTTTTGCACATTTTAGACTTTTTGGTGCTTTTTTTTTTTGCAGAAATCCATAGCAATTATAATGCTTCGCATTTCTGAGAAAGAAAAAACGTGCCAAAAAACATCCGCCGCTTTACATATACTTCAATAAGAAATTTTCTGCCCTGGTCTGTTGTTTTGCAATACAGGCAGTCCTCGACTTACACTGTTCCGACTTACATCTGTCCCCTAGTTACAAACGGAGACTTATGGGGAATGCTGCCACTTGTATTTCCATGTTCCACAGCAGATAATAGCTGTTAAACGACAAGTACCAGCATGGCACAGCAGCGCATGAGCAGAAAATGAGGTGAAATCTTCTAAACAGGGGCACAGACAGCAAAACAAATGTAAGAACCATTCCCTGCACTATCCAGAACTAAAAAAAAAAAAAATTTGTGCTGGAATTACATTTAATAAATATACCTGTTCTGACTTACATACAAATTCAACTTAAGAACAAACCTACAGTCCCTATTCTGTTCGTAATCCGGGCACTGCCTGTATATTTAAAAGAAACTACCAGCAACAAAAACGGGCAGCAAAAAAAACCTTATGTGGGGTCTTCAGTACATTTTTACTATTAGGCTACCTTAAACCGGCAAAGACAAAATAACAGTCAGTTTTTTGAGGTTTGGGGACGGCTTTTGTCTGCAGTTTGTTGATTCAAGCCATCCCCTTCACACCCACGTGTTCATATTCTGCCTGAAAACCGGGCGGAAGAATGAACATGTTCTAAGTTTTTAGGAATGCTGGCGGTGTAAAAAAAAAAACGTCAGGCAGAAAATCCTTGCAGAGTTGACTGCTAAACGGATTTTTTATTTAAATCAATAAAAAAGGACAGTCGGTTTTCTTAAAAGCCTTGCCATGGGGATAAGCCCTTAAAGTCTATGGGACCTGTTTTCAGTTGTTTTTTCAGCGGTTTTACAAAATGAAAAACTGAAAAGAAACTGAAAATGTGTGCAGTGGAATCATAGCCTTAAGGTTTTTTTTTTATATATGGAGATATGTGGAGACTACAAAAAACACTGAAAAAAAACTATTGTTTTTGTGTGCTGTGATGTGCCTAACAGGGACATCAGCAATGGAAATTTCTCCACACTCAGAACAATGCTGTTAACTACTAGTTATATAACTGCGTTGAGTCAAAGGTAAGCCCCCGTTCACTACTCAATTAATATTTTCTGCTTTGTGTTTTCTAGACCGACCATCAGAGTTATATAGTTGCTATGTTTGAAAAAAAGCACAGGTCTATCAAGTCCAACCTACAGAATAACCTACTATGTTGATTCAGAGTACGACAAAAAATAAAACCCTATGAGACAGATATCAGTTGCCCTAGACAAAAGGTAAGTGTCCTTCCTGACAACCTGAATACATCTCTGGATCAACATGCCATTTATAGACTCTATTAGCCATAACCTGTGATATTATATTTTTTGACAAATTCATCTAGGTCCCTTTTTGAACTAGTTTTACCCCTTCCTGACAGCTGGTCATAATAATATGGCTCTTCTTTTTTCCCTCTCCACCACAGTTTTTTTATTTTTTCATCTACATAGACAAACAGTATAAGGGCATGTTTTTGCAGGAGAAGATGTACTTTTTAATGCTGCCATTAACCGTACCATAGAATACACTGAAAACTCGAAAAGAGGATGTGGAAAACAGTTTCCATGATGGGATAACCCATTTAAGGTAATTATTTAAAAAGACCCTACTTGCAGAAAGGATTATTTTTGTTAAAATCTATATTCTTGGAAAACTAATTTTTTTTAATTTTTGCAAATTTTTTGTATTATTTCGGAAGTGCTAGGCAATTAAAAATGACATGTAAAATATTGTCCTTCCCTAGCTGTGTGTGAGAACAATTGCTTGGCAGGTCAGACTAATCTCACTTAACGGGAAGTCAGTGAGAGTAATTTACATCGGGAAACTTTAAAAAATTGTATAAAAAAAACAACTACCTAGTTAAAAAAAACAAAAAATAGTCGTATACTGCTTGTCAATATGTGAAAAGAAAAATGTTGATGGTAGTGTCCCTTTAAACTTTTAAGTCAGAATCATTTAGCGTTACTACTACCTGGCATGTGTTTGGTTGTCTCAATGGCTGTAAATTGTTAAAAAAGTAATGTTTACTTGATTTCAGTAGTGTCTCGTGAGATCTTTGATGGATGTGTTTTCTTCAATACCTATGTCATCACATATCTGAATCTGGTTCATCAGCTAAAACAGGTTAGAGTCTTTTTTAGTAGACAACATCCATTGGAAACCTAATAAGCACCTACTACCCAGCTCATCAACAAAAACATTCCTGGACTATTTTACTGGTGTGAATAGAGCGCTAATGGAAGAGGCAGAAGCAGATGTTAAGAAATCAATTTTTGGCTCTTGCTGAAAAGAAATGTACCTCCCGCTGGTTCATATTAAGTAGCTGTTTATCACTGGAGCAGACAGATTACTGTGTTCACTAATTATTGCCAATGGTAAATTTCATTATTGTCAACTTTAATTTATGAGACGGCTTTTAAAGCCGTCAAATTGGAGTTATGAAATATTCCTCCTGTTGTGTCCTAGAAATGTGTCAGATTCTTAACTTATTCTGACAGCTAAACTCCCTAATAGACCATTAAATTACATGACCTGGCGCTTTTATAAGGGGGAATGTAACAGAGATAATTGAATGGACAGCCTTCAAGAAACCTAACACAAGAATATACAAGTACTAGCAGGATCACTGGGGATTATTTGATAAGGTCAGAAGTTTAGGAGGTGTTTATGCTTTTTTTCATGATGATGTAT
Organism: Phyllomedusa bahiana; assembly: GCA_025379985.1. NCBI lineage: Eukaryota > Metazoa > Chordata > Amphibia > Anura > Hylidae > Phyllomedusa > Phyllomedusa bahiana. Next base: position 65,075 of record JAODAL010015532.1, read on the forward strand.
GCACATAATGAGATAAACATTAACTATTCATAGTTTGATCTGTAACTATATGGACAGTGTGCTCTTAAAGAGGAGTTTCTCAGTAGACTTATCTTATATATTTAGTCACTTTTGAGGCCATACAAATCCAATGATAAAATCCAGTCTTCGTCCTCCACTGATTGCTGTTTTTTGCTGTGTATAGATGTAGCAGTACATGTAATTCCAAGCTGTCTATACACAGGCTTTGTTCACACTGTGGGTAAGTGCTCCATTTGAGAACAGTTCCATCAGTTTTGACTGCAAGAATTGTACAGCATGCAGTGCTGTTCTTGATGTCAATATAATGGAAATCAATAGAAGTCAGTGGGGTTTGTAAACCCCCATTTGGATCAACCATAGGACAGATCTGGCAAAACATTGTGGTTTCCAATATAAGTAGAATTGATTACTTAGATATAAGAGTTGGCACCTTGTGCATTCACCTGACAGCAGACTCAATATGGTAAACTATATATGGCCGAATTTGAAGCTGAATGACTTCGGAACCTCGAGACCTCATCAAAGTCAATCTATCAACAATTTTTTGTCAATAACTAGAACAAGGTACTCATGCATATTTTTTCTCCTTAGGCACTTTTATTTTCAGATTTTTTTTTTATTCTGTTGTCTGTATATGATTATGGGGGCGGCCATCTTGCCTGAGCTGCTTTGAACAGCATTTAAAGAGATACTTTACAGCAGCTTCATGGATATCGGAGCCTGTGAACAGGAGCAGACCCATTGACTTCTTTAGGAGAGTTTTCTAGATATGCTGTATGACCTATAAAGAAGTCACTGTGCAGGGAAGAGTAGAGGCTTTGACTATCTCCTATTGTGAATGGTGGATCCTGTGTTATCTATCCACAGTGGTGTCTCCCTTCAATGTGTAACAATTTCTACGCTGATAATGAGGAAAGTGCTGAAAAGTTTCCTCTGCAGAACAAGAAGTTTCAGACTATTATTAGGCTTAGTGGTTAAAGTGAAAACTGTAGGTTATCAGGTTTTTCTTTGTAAATGCTGATAGTGATATGGGAAATAAAACAAAAAAAAAAACAACCAAAAATTCTTAAGAACTGTGTTTAACATAAAAAGAGGAGTTAAACAATAGGTAATTTTTTGATTACACATTCCCTTTAAGGTGTACTTGCAATCAAGTATAAAAACAACAGATATATTATGACATCAATTAACTGTGGTTTGTTCACATGGAGATTTGACATGCAATTAATTTTTTATTCAATTGAAAACAGTTGGCTAATTAGCGTTTACAAGTAATTTTTCTATATGATGCAAATAGTTTATTTCTAAGGGCATGTCCCCACGGCAAAGGACAAATACCAGTCGGTTTATCAGACCGGTATTTGTCCTGTTTTAGTGCCGTCCCCACGGCCGCGGGGTGGATGGCTTTTCTCCGCGATGAGTGGAGAAAAGCCCTCCCCCTTCACATTGACATGCACATATTCCGTCCAAAAACCGGACGAAGAATGTGCATGTTCAATGTTTTTTGGCGTCCGGCGGTTTGAAGTGGGGACTGCTGCACGGGTTTTCCATAGAGCCCCGTTGTGCTCGTTTGCGGCCGTTTTTTCATACGGTCTGTAAAACCGTAAACTGTCTGAAAAACCGGCCGCAAACCCGTGCCGTGAGGACATGCCCTAGGGATGCAAAGACACGCATGGCTATTATGGCAAATTTACAGATTATTAGGCCAAAACTGGGAGTTAATCCAAAGAGAAGGAAAAGTATGAAGGAGAGACTGATATTTCTGATCTCTTTTGTATTTACTCCTCTATTTATCTAACAAAATGGCATCAAAACTCCATGTGAAATTTCAGTTTAAGGATAAGTTCACACTGCGTATTTCCGGCGTGCACTTTGCAAGTGTGTAATTTCAACAGGAAAACGATGGGCACTGGCCCGAGGCAGATTTCTGCCTCTAAACTTTTATTTCTTGCTGCAGAAACGGTGCAAAGAATTGTCATGTCAAATATTTTGCTATACGCACAGTACACGTCCAAAAATACACTCAGTGAGTGCTGTGCTTGAACATTGTTTAAAGTGTATTTTGGCCCATACTTTGGCAAAAGTTACGCGCTAAATTACGTGTCAAAATGCATGTTGTGTGAACATAATCTAACAATGTCTGTAATCTGACAGTGGCCCATACTTTGACAAAAGTTACGCGCTAAATTATGTGTCAAAATGCATGTTGTGTAAACATAATCTAACAATGTCTGTAATCTGACAGTGACAAGATTAGTCATTACTCTGCAGGTGTCAGAAAACTCCCCATCCGGTGACACATGAGCCAGAGAAAAGCATTTTAGTGCTGTAGGGAAATTAGGCAAATGCCCCATTCCCACCACGGAAAAATCAAAAGTCTGACCCTGACACACAGTACTTGCTAAGTGACATACAGTTGCACTGTTTATTTAGGAGGTTTTGTTTTTATGAAATTTACTGAGCAGTATAAATTACACGTTATCTTTATTCTAAGAGAAAGTACACTTCCAAAATTATAATTTTTTTAATAAATAATATAGATTTTTATAATTTGCTTTGTATTGCCATTTTGTGAAACTAACTTTTATGCCTGCGGTAATATGTCATGTTTAACTTTTTTTCTCTTTTTATTTGTAAAATTGGAAAAGGTTGGTATTGTGAACTATTAAGGTTTTTTAATATTTTTAAGACTTTAAAAAATGTTTTTGCTTGGAATGTTAGTCCCCCTAGAACAGGGGTGTCATACTGCGGCCCTCCAGCTGTTGGGAAACTACAACTCCCATCATGCCCACTGTTATAGATTTTACAAATGCATGATGGAAGTTTTAGTTTCCCAACAGCTGGAGGGCCGCAGTTTGACACCTCTGCCCTAGAGGGTATTATTACATGTACACTATTTTGCAATACTAAGGTACAGCAGAATATTGTGCTATCACAGCTCTCCTTTTACATCGTACCTCTGGCCTCAGTCATGATGTAATAGAGGCAATAAGATGGCTACCCGTTGCCTTAACCAGTGGTCAGCACCGATGTTTGAAAGGTGGATAGAGGGGGTCTCCCTCATGCATAGCTGCCTTGATTCTGCAGTACTTATCCAGTTCCGGCTGCTGAAGGCAGATGCCAGCTGTAACTAACAGCCAGCACTCGTATGGAGTGGATTTAGCTCCTAGACCCACTCTGCACCACCTTCCTGACAAGCATGAGGTAGAGAGCTAGACAATTGCCTAACTCTACCTGCCCATTGTCCACACTCTTCTGATCACCACTATAGGTCTTGTTCTCACAACGTAAATTTAAGCATGAAATATTAATTTCACCTGCAATTTCAGTTGGCAGAAACAGCACAAAGTACTTTAGGTCATTTACAGATAGTTGTAATATTTTTTAAATCGTCAGAAATTCTAGTATGTGAACCCTAAAGTCTAAGTCCGCTCTGCTACATCTTACATATTAAAGGAGTTGTCTCCCCACAGAGTTTCATAGGATGCATGAATGAAATACTCTGTCACTTCCTGGTTCAGACTGACTAATTTGCATAAGCTCCTTGCTTGTACAGCTCAGTGCTCTGTTGTGCTTCCAGTTGCTAATTAGATCAGATTAGCTTCTCAAACTACTAACAGGACTTCTTATCTGATCCCTCAAACAAAAGCCCTAATTACAGTTCTGTTTATTTTACATAAATCAAGCTTTTTACTGCCCAGCAGCACTGACACTGCCCTGTGTGATGACTCACTCACTGCTATCTCATAGAACAAACAGCAGGGGGAGAATTGTTTACAGGTGGGTTACTGAGGGAACTGAAATAGCCAGGGAGGTCATAAATTCACTTGTATCTCCTTAGGGAAAACAGAGGAACAAAGCAATATATTTGGAAAATGTCTTTATTTTGTGTTCCCTACAATTTGAAAGCTATTCTTTGTAGCGAGACAACGCCTTTAAGCTTTGTGATATCTACAAACTCCAAAAATACAAACTCAAAGTTCCCAATGCCTCACTGTTCCCTGTATAAGTGCTAATAATTTAAATGACTACAGTAAAAATGACAAATTTGCAGCTTCAAATTTATATTTATTAGGTCTATTTATTAACTTTAATATTGTTTTGATATTTTGATATTGGATGATATTCCATCCAAAATATACATCGCCTATCTCTACCGACCCACCACCACCACATGACCACAGGAAGGAGGAGTTTGAATGCAGTAATAATCAAGCCTAAACATAATTATTCATTTCAAACTCTATGTGAGTAATGATAAAGGCTGAAAGTCATTCTCATGATCAGTGGATGTCCCACTTGGTGGTCTCCACCGTTCTCATATATCATCTGTCCACTTCCGAGGATGATAAATGTTTTTGTCCAAAATCCCCTTTAGTTTTCTGTGAATTGTTTTTTGTGAATAGGAAAAAATCTCATGTCTCTACTTGGAAACTATCCACACACTGCTGTACAAGAATCTGTTATTTTTTTCTTGTGTTTCTATACATTTTAGTATACTGTTATGAATAGGTCGTGGGTCTTACCTACGACTAATTGATTTACAAGAAAGGTAGAGCACTCTTTATGCACTAGAAGAAAAAATTTAAAATAGCAAAGCCAGAGTTTGATACTTACTGTGATGTCAAAATGGTTGTTACAAGACACAAAAGCAAGATTATAAAAATAGAGCCCAGCTATATATATACTTTATGATGCCGGTCATGTAGAAGAAGTTATATTTTCTCACCTTTGTTGATACTTCAGCAATTAGGTTCCTCTTGTTGGGATCAACAAATTCCACCGGTTGTCCCTCAAATTCGATTTTACCCAGCACATTGCCCTAGATAAAAGAAATAAATGTAAAAAAAAATATATTAAAATAACTCAGTGCAAGAAAACATTACAGCTCTCAAACCCACATGTATTAAAAAACAAATATGTGCCCGGTCAGGAATTGGTGTAATCATCTTGGTCAGGAATTGGTTAAAAGGATTCTATTCTTTGAAAAATCACTACTTGTTAAATTGGTTCCTTGAAGATAAACTAATCACAAAGTGCCCTGTTGTGGCGATCCCCTACAATCAGCTGTAATCTGCAGTGAAACCTCACATAAGTGTTCAATTTTCCTGCAGTGCCACCACAGGGCACATGAAGTATTACACAGCACCCATTCAAATCTAATGGGTTGTCTGTGTAAAGCAGAACAGGACAGGTTCTCCAGAGAGAGAAAGATATCTTTGTAACTGCTCTCTACTCTGGAGAGGAGATAAGGTTTCATAACAAGAAAAGCCTCACCACTAACTTGGAATTCCTTGATGGGGTTTATGGAAACTGGGTTTTTAAAGTGGAGAACCCGTTAAAATACTTTCTCATATGGCTGTTTTGCTCAAAATGTAAGACTCACCATTGCCCTAAATATTACCTCTGCTGAGGCACCTATTTGAGATATGCAAAGTGATGATGGGCCTGCATTATTGGCTTTTCATGCAGTGTAGACAGAATGCTGAATCATGTTTTGTGGCATCCAAAGGAGAATATTTCTTATACCAAGACCAGTAATGTGTCTATAGTTAGAAAACCCAACTTCAAGTGCCTTAATATGGGGTTTTAGAAACCCCCAGGCCCCAACTCTTTTCAGAAAAATGGAGAAAGGCTGCAGAAGATCTCTTACAGCCAGATCTGTAGACAGTCCACAGATCTCACGTAGTACCATGTAATACTTTATTCCCCCTATGGCAGCACTGCAAGGGAATTAAACATCTACCGCAAAGTCCCATAGTTTGTTATAACTGATCACCTGGGGTTGCAGACACCATGTGATCTACTGACCATTGGGGGACTCATCAATAAAAAAAGGATTATTTCAAGCTAATAACCATTTTTAACTCACCTTGTTCCTAATCTTTTTCGCCAACATTCTGGTGTCAATTCCACAGAGTGCAGGAACCTTGTAAGTAGAGAAATTATATCATGTTATACTACGGTGAATATAATATTCACAGTATATATTGTCCTTTATGTTCATTTTAATTCTATTAAAGTAGTTTTCCATTTATAAAAACACCTTTAATTTTTTTAACCACCATATTGCCCCACAAAAAAATATGCAGGCTGCTCAGTGTTATTCTTTGTGAAAACCTTTCACATTATTTTTATTCCAAAATTATAGCTAATGGGAAACTGTGTACATTTTACTGTTTTATTAAAAAAATTGGCTTGAATATGATAAAATTTGACATAAAAACGTATTGAATACTAAATTGTAAAAATTGTTAGTACAGTCTAGATCGTTATTATGGGTTTGATTTATTAAGCTGTAATAGTAAAGGATGTCCACTAGATGGTAATATTGTACAATCAGATGGCTGATCTCAATACTAAGCTGTTTAAGGAGGACCTGTGTCTCTTGTCTGTTTTAGTAAATGCCCGTGTTCCCTGTGATACATTTCTGGAGCATCTGCTCTTATAACTCTGTGTTATGCTTTTCCTCTATTACTCATTCTAGACATTACTGAATCTGTCAGATGGGTTTTACCATTCCAGTTTTCATAGTGTGTCCCTGCTCACACTGACTCTGTCAGCACTGATTTAACAATATCAGACTGTGCAGGACACAACCAGGGCCGTCTTTTCCATTGGGCACATTAGGCAGTTGCCCGGTTTCCCCCACAAGTTTAGGGGCCCCAGGTGGTGTATGTATGCCCCAGGAAAACATGAAACATATCTGGATCCTTGGGTCGGGCTGCTTATTTAACGGTGTATTTTTAGGATGTACAAACAGCTAAAAACCATGGTAGAGAAGGGAGCTAAAGGCTCCCTGCCCTGCCAAAAAATCTTGTAGGCTGCTGGCCACCCATGTCCAGACATAAGTGGCATGATACTATTGGTTTACTTGGAGGGGGCTAGAGGCATGGCCTAGTGTGATGTCATGTATTTGGGCAGGGCCCACTGCATTGCTATGCCCAGAGGCCCATAAGTCTGTTAAGATGGCTCTGGACACAACCCCAATTAGTAACTCCCGCTAACAGATTGGTAATGAATTTCTAGAAGAAATAATAGGGGAACCCCAACATAGAGATCTAAGGAAAGATGCTCCATAATTGTAATTTCATAAGACACAAACATTTACTTGAACAGTCATGTTAGGAATGGCCACAGGTCTCCATTAATTCATTTCATGATAATAAATGTAATTTGCTGTGTTTAGCTCTTATATACAATTTAAATTGGTGATTTTCATGTATAAGAAAGTATTGTGAAAGATGTCCCAACAGACAGACCTGTAAAACTTGTTTGCTATCTTTTTAAAGTATTGATGGAAATAAAGCAATGTAGGCTAGGTTCACATCTACATCAGAGATTCTGTTAGGAGCCTCCATCGTAGATTTTGTCAAAAAAAATTACAAAACAAAATAGCGCAGCATGCAGCACTATTTTTTTCCACTGAAATTCTAGACACAATGACAAAAACCCCACAGACCATATTGTAGACAATGACATCTATGGGCGCCGTTAATGTCCATCATAAAACAGACCCAGTATTACTGCTATTTTCATTTTTCTGTTCCTTTGCCAGAACAGAAAAACAGAAATCCTAAAGCATGTGTGAACCTCGCCTTACTTAATTCAAGACAGAAATCAGGGTAGCAGCGGACACAAGTACCTTCTAGTGTATAGAATATTTTCAATGCATTTCTGTGCACTACAAAAATGAACTGGATTGCTTTTACTGTTCTTATTGTATATTCATTGGGTACTATAGCCGAATCTATAGTAAAGTTGATCTGTAAGCGGTCATCATCTTGTTCCTATTGATAAACCTAATGTAAAGAGTATGCATTAATCCAAACCTTCTCTTGCTGTAGCCACTCTGAGAGTGACTTGACTGCCCCCCAGTGATTATATTCATGACTGTAGTCCAAGACCAGCAAACCAGACACCTGTAAGACAAATATATTGTGTATAGTCATAAGGCTATCACCATTTAACTGGGCTGGATGCAAGCTACTGTCTGATGCACTCTGTACCATGCAATAGTGTTAGTCTAGGCAGAGTGCCAGAGCAAAGAAATGGAGAACAGGGTCACAGGGGTGGTGTGCATATGGGCAAAAGGTAAAGCAGAGATGTCTACTGCACTCACTCACCTGAATGTTCTCTGACTCAATGTATTTCATAAGGCCATAGGAATCCACTGCTGTGGTGTCAGGGGCTCCACCATTACCTATGATGGGGTTAGTAAGGGTGAGAATTTGTCCATGGTAGCTTGGGTCCGTCAAAGCTTCTACATACCTGAAGGTAAAAGAAATAATGTTAAAATAGGTAATGACTGTTAGGCATAATAGAGATGGATTTGTAATTATAGCAGAACTGAGTATGTAATTTGGCATAAACTTATTTGATATAAGCAGTGGTTTTTCATAAGACTTTAGATAATCCTCAAGAGTTATCTTAACGAAAATGAAACATTTTAAATTCAAGTCTTACACTTTTGTGCATGTATACTCACTTATTCACAACTTCCATAACGTTGAACGGATTAAGCAGCATAAGCATAACAGTTCTCCGTTCACTAACAAGGACAGGGAACCCCATTCTCAAAACAGGTGTGGGTGTCAGAAGTGAGACCCACATATATCAGATATTTATGGCATGTCCCATGGATATGCCATAAATGTACGAAATAGGAACACCCCTTTGATATGATTATTGGCCTATTGTAGGGTTCCCCAAAAAACGTAATTTCTCCACCCAGATACTTTACATAATATGTAATATATTTCTAGCTGTAATTACAATAAACTAAAAATACAATTGAGTCTCATCTAAAAATCCATCTTACCCGCCAAGACCAGTGTTAAAGACGACTTCTCCGGCTACTGATGCTGGGTGCCCAAAGGTGTATCCTCTGATTTTTGTCCCGTCTTCTAGCACTAAATTGGCAGTGTGTGCCTAAATAAAAAAAGAGTTAAAGCTTTGTATTATACGGTGGTATTATTACTGTATTTCCATTGAATTTGAGTGAAGAGTTTTCAGTATAATGTGATATGCAGTATAGAGGTACATTCATTTATGTACATAATCCTTGTAATATAGAGGTACATTCATCTATGTACATAATCCTAGAAAATGTATATTGCAGAGGTACAATAATATATGCACATAATATTAAATGTATGATATAGAGGTACATTTAGCTACAGTATCAGATTAGGATCCCTGGGATCCACTAGTGGAGTCATTTTTTGGGGCCTAAAAGTAAAGTTGATTCTTGGGGCCCATTTTACAGCTACTGTATATAACTGCACATACTGCACATGCCTTTTGCTTTTTGCCTCTGTTTCTCTACTTCTGCCCATGCAAAACAGCCCCAGGACTGTCAAAGGGCCCACCATGCCCAGGAGCCCATCTGGGGCTTGCCCTGCTCCTCTGTGGGCCAGCCTGAGCCCCTTAAACTATGCACATGATACTAATAGATGTATGATGTAGAGATACATTCATCTATGTACATAATCCATGTAATATAGAGGTACATTCATCTATGTACATAATCCATGTAATATAGAGGTACATTCATCTATGTACATAATCCATGTAATATAGAGGTACATTCATCTGTGTACATAATCCATGTAATATAGAGGTACATTCATCCATGTACATAATCCATGAAATATAGAGGTACATTCATCTGTGTACATAATCCTATAAAATGTATATTGTAGAGGTAAAGTTTATGCACATGATATTATTATATGTATGATATAGAGGTACATTTAACTAGAGTGTCGGATTAGAATCCCTGTGGAGTCGATTTTTGGGGCCTACAAGTAAAGTTGATTCTCGATGCCCACCAGTGGAGTTCATTCTTGGAGCCCATTTTACAACTACTGTATATAACTGCACATACTGCATATGATTCTTGCTTTTTGCCTCTGTTTCTCTACTTCTGTCCCTGAAAAACAGCCCAGGTCTGTCAGGGGGCCCACTAGATATATTATATTATATTATTATTATTAATTTATATTTTTTATATATTATTTATATAATTTATATATTATTATTAGACAAAGCGGTATTATTCCAAATAGTTTCTTTATTCCTTCTAATCTGTATGTCATAAAAATTTAAAACACTTCTTTTCTTCTTTAGCAAAGCATATTGTAGACAAAAGCGTAATATATGAAAGAAATAGGTAAAAATACCTTACGTTCCACGATGCTCACATATAGAGTAGCGAGGAGTAGCCCGGACAACCGGCTGTTACACACACGGATGCAACATTTCGAGGGTTAACCACGCCCCCTTTGTCAAGCTTGACAAGCTTGGAATAATTCGCTGCTATTGGTCTATATATAATCTCTATATGGACAGTTATATATGAAGGGCTTTGGAGGAGTCCTCACTCCTGAACTGAATATAGAAATTTTTGCGAATATATGCATTGCTGAGTAGTAAGCGGAACATTATGTTTATAAAGGGCCCACCATGCTCAGGAGCCCATCTGGGGCTTGCCCTTCTCCTCTGAGTGCCAGAGTGAGCCTCTTAAGCTATGTACATGATACTAATAGATGTGTGATGTAGAGATACATTCATCTATGTATATGATCCTAAGGATCTTACCGATATTCTCCACTAGATGCAATGTTTCTAGATGAGAATACCTCAGAAACAGATCAGATTAGATAGAACAGATGTATTATTATTGCTCACATAGCAACCAAATATTCTGCGTAAATGGACAGAGATTCTCATCTGTCTATCGTTTCAGTATTTTTACTGTGAGAGCCAATCCCAATCCCCCCCCCCCCAGAAAAACTGCATCGGCAAGCGTGTGGTTGATGCGGGAATTGGACTCTCGACCCCAGTGTAGCAAAGCATTGAAACACCATGTTACCATGTATCTAAATATATCTTTAAGAAACAGCTCTAGAGCCGCCATATAAAGTCAGTGCCATGGGGGCAGTACAGTATGGCACATAAAAGGCCTTATAATACAGAACCATCCAACACAGATCCATAATATGCCCGTGTGCATGAGGCGCATTCGGAAATAACAAACTCGTACAGGATGATTTATACTGAAAGCAAATCCTTTTAGAAATGTTCATTCTGTAACTAAAACTTCCAAAACCTTTGGCCTCATTTATCAAACTGCCTGATAGTAGGACTATCCTTGTTGCCCATAGCAACCAATCACAGGCCAGCTTTCACTTTTCCAGCACAATTTGAAAAATGAAAGCTGAGCTCCGATTGGTGGCTATGGGCAACAAGGATAGTTTCAGAATACTTTGTATTATAGTTATTGTCTTGGGCTTTTCTGTCAGCAGAGAGCCGCAGTGATATTATCTAGTGTTTATATTTCCGTGTTGTGTATGGTTACAGAATCCTGTAGATACATAACTAGGTGCAATATTTGTGATATCTTCATAAAAGTCTATTCTGGAATCATGAAGGGGCCGTTTACACAGCACAGGAGAAATACCGGTTGGAAATCCTGACCGGTATTTGCTCTGTCTAGGGGCCATGTACAAGGCCGCAAGAGGGGCGGGGGGGGGGGGGGCGGCTTTTGTCCGCTGCACAGATTTGGAGACTGCTGCACAGATTTTCCATTGAAGTTCTTGTAAAAGGTTGACACCCGGTTTACAGATGGCTTTCAAAACCAAAAACCGTCTGTAATACCAAGTGAAAACCCGGACCGTGGGGACATGCCCGAAAAGGTATAAAAGAGGAATATTCTAATGAAAATAATACAAAATAGGTAAATTGTTCATTTCAAATCAATTATGAGACTATTGGATATTAGAAAGTATAGATTACATAACTTATAGTCAGCACTAGGGAACTATTTGACCTCTATGGTCCACTCTTTCCCTTACGCAGATCATTCCCAATCTTAATTTGGCCTTGACCTTTACTCTTCCAGGAACGCTGTGACAAGCACATACCTAAAAAATGCTGGTTGGGGGAAGGGGGTGTTTCTAGTCCTGAAACCAGAAGCTGTTTGCTACTAAAACTCGACCGGACTGATGAAGGCCTGTTTGGCCAAAAATTTTCCAAATAAGTCTGGATTATTTGCATTATTAAGCATCATTCCAATGGAGACATGTCTATTATATTGATATTTTGAATAAATATTCTCTATCATCAGTGCTGAGGTATTTCTTCTATACCTAAAAAATGCATCAGATCTCACTTTGACCTCAACAGAAAGGTCAGAGGGATGGCTGATAAGGTAATCAGGAAATACTCTGCCTTTATCAATACTATATACGGCCTCATGTATGAAAACTGTCTAGGTCTAAGACTTTATTTGCTGCCCATAGCAACTATAATCAGAGCTCACCTTTCATTTTTCCAGAGCATTATATGAAATAAAGGGAAGCTCTGATTGGTTGTTATGGGCAACAAGGAAAGTCTTAAACCTAGACAGTTATCATACATGTCCCTCAGAGCACTTAATGTATGAGATGGTGATGGGTGGCCTAGAGGGTCCTCTATTTGGCTCAGACCACCTATACTGTCCTAATGCAGCATTATATTGTTATGGAACATATAGTGGTAACATAGACCATATAATGTACCATTTATTTATTAACTTAAATATTTCAAAGGCTTATGGGAAGAGCACTGAAGTCTCCAGCGCAATCTATTCACATGTGACTCACTGAGTCTTTTTAAATAAAAAGGATTCATACTGAGCCAGTTTAGCTTATTTGCTTACAGCTGGTTTGGAGTGTTGCCCTTCATCAGTGCAGAGCAGAGCTTACTGGCTAGGTAGGTGAGAGGGGTTGAGTGTGGCTCAGAAGGGGTAATGTATCTCAATGGGGAGAGGCACTTTGTTGGCATGTGGAGAATTATCGCCTTTTACACTCCACTAGTATTTAAATATTTCAAAAGGCTTATGGGAAAAGAGCTGAACTCTATAGCGCCATCTATTGGATATAGCAATCCTCAATTTACATGTGACTAAGCCTTGCAAAGTGAATAGGATTCAAGTCTTTATTAAATGGAACAAAGACTGAAATAAAAAAAAACTCGTTTTTTTAAATGAAGATTTTGCCACAGATTTTGCTTTGAAATCTTTATCTGTGTCCAAAATCAACAGCATTTCTGCAAAAGCATAGACATTGCCACAGATTTAGAAATGTGTGGACTGCCCTGTAATCTATGACATGTGATGCGGTTTTGCAAATCCAATATGCATGCGTTATTCTGTAATATATTTTTTTTATGAAATTCACTACATTTGTACCAGAAGAATGAAAGTATTCAAGTAACTGCACTAAAACCTCCATATTCATTCTAGAAGTTATGCTATACATGGAATTAGTCTGTGCTGTTCAGCTGCTTAGGCCATATCCCCATGGCACCGGTTTGCGGACAGTTTTTCAGATGGTTTGCGGTTTTGCCAACTGTCTGAAAAACTGGCCGCAAACTTTTACATGGGCCGCTATGGTAAACTCGTGCAGTAGTACCCACTGCACGGGTTTTCCGCTCAGCGGTTTTTCAGACCGCCAGCCACCTGAAAAACCTTGTACCTGTTTATTCTTTCATCCAGTATTCGGACGGAATATGAACAAGTGAATGGGAAGGGGGAGGGTTTTTCTCCGCTAATCACGGAGAAAAGCCGTCTCCCAGTGACCGTGTGCACGGCACAAAAATCGGACAAATACCGGTCAGATAAACAGACCGATATTTGTCCTGTGCTGTGGGGACGCGCCCCTACTTTTCACTTTCCAGTCTTTGATATGTTAAGAAAAAAAAGCTGATGAACTCAAGAACATAAAGGGAAAATACATAAAACTAATATAGATTAGTATATTGGTCCATTGAACACTGTGGCCTAAGGCACATGATGAGTTTTATACATGTCAATGTACAATATTTAAGCTAGTAAGTTATTAAAGGGAACCTGTCACATTGAACATACTACCTTATATACAGGCAGCATGTTATAGAGACGGAGGAGCTGAGCAGATTGATAAGTAATTTAATTTGGAAAGATTAAACTGAACTTTTCATTTATTAATTCAAATTACTGCTTATTCTGGTTTTAGGAGTCCAGTGGGCAGTCTTATTAGTGACAGACAGCTCTCTCTGTATGCACACCTAGACAAGAAAGGCTGTCAGTCACTGATAAGACCGCCCACTGGACTCCTTAACTCAAAATGAGTAGTAAATTAAAAGGATAAACTGCAAGCTCTACTGAATCTTTCCCTACAAAATTATATATCAATAATCTGCTCAGCTCCTCCTGCTCTATAACAAGCTACCTGCAGGTTAGATAGCATGTTCAATATGACAGGTTCACTACAAATATAGTCAATACCTAGTTACTCATTTACAATAAATCCTAAAAATCCAGCGTCACTAAAGCAAACTTACATTACATGGTATGAACTGAAGGAACTAAAGGTAAAGATTTTAACTTTGCTATATCTGTAGCCTCATACTGTGATACTTTATGTACTTCATGCACAAGAACGTAATACACAATTCAGCTAAAAATTAAATTGAAAAAATTACAATAAATAACAAATTGATACCTTAACACTCATGAACCGGAGACCAGGCTTGGCAAAGCCATACTGACGCTGGGCACTTGCATTGGCAATCCCTGCCCTGGCCGCCTTAAACACAGACAAAATCCGAGTCATCTTTAGGGCCTTGTAAACTAGTTCAGCCCTCCCGGAGCAAATAGGGGTAGATGTTTAGGCTGCAGAGGATCTTGTAGGAAAGAGGCTGCAACCAGGGTCACATTTACTGATATTTGCTCTGATGTGGGCATCTAATAAATTGAAGCCAAGCTCCGCCTGCTGATGACCACCTCCCTTTTTTGTACTGAGGATATACCTAGATTTTTAGATGTCTGTGTGACAACATTGCAACACTGATTAAACATTATCTCTTGGAGTGATGTTCAAACACACGTTACTTTATAAGACCTCTGCTTCTCTTTTATCAGTAATGCTATACTCTGCTTGCTCTGAGGAGAGCTGAAAACACGAAAACAGCTCTCGGACTGTCCTAAAAAAGCCTTTGTAACATGAATATTAAATAGACTAAAGCTCACAGTGTATGATGTTAATGGTGGTCTTATGTCCTAAATATAAAATGCAGAAGGGTCACAAGTCTTGGGTGACTTTTCTGATAAAAAAAAACTTGATGATGTTTTTAAAAATTGAATTAAAAAATTAATGGCATATAAAAACAGTCCCAAAAATGTAAGTTAGCCATTTCCTGACCGGCCCGTTTACCCTCCTTCCTGAACAGGCACATTTTCCTTTTCCATATTACTTGCCAGTTTGAACGCTATAAGGCTTTCTTGAGCTTGGTTATGGTCGAAAATTTTCCCCTTCTTTTCATGATATGTTAGGCTTTTTTTTTTATTTAATGAGGGATAATAGAAAAAAAAGTTTGTGTTTAAAAAAAAAAATGTAAACATTAAAAGTGGCGTTAAAATACATTTTATGTAAGTGATATACAGTTTTTGGGTTATAGAGGGTGGGGCTAAAATGACCTTTCGGGGCATTTTTATATCACTTTTTCCTTTTTTTCTCTGGTATATTAGCCTCAGTTACAGGGAAAATCCAGGGGAAAGACATCCCCTTCACTGACTGTAGAGCTGGTCTAGGTCTGATAAGACCCAGCAGCTCAGACAGTTACCGAGCCACGGCGGTCACATGACCTCTGGCGCCTGTAAACTGGAAGCCCGTAATCTGTGTATACAGCACTCACTAAGTGCTGTATACATAGCAATTGAGAAGCCGGGGTTATAAACCATGAAATTTGCCTACAGCCAGTTCTTCACACATGCAGCTGCACAATTAGTGTACAGCTGTACCCTCTGCAGGGATGTTCCTGAACATCCATGCAGAGATTAAAAGGGTTGTCTCACTACATTGATTCATGTTACCTCCGTCCTGTTTTCTTGGTTTCATTTTGAATTCAGGGGCTGCAGTAGAAGCCAGGTCTGTAGCTATAGCAACCAGTGCTGGCAGCCTATCATCAAACAGGTCTGTAGCTATAGCGACCTGAGGAGCTGATGCAGCCCATACAAGAGGGGATATCTAGGATTAGGTAGGACACTGTTAATGGACATATATTGCAAAGTGACTTGTTTTTGCAAGATCTTTAACATAAAAAGCAATCCTTGTGGTGAGACAGACCCTTTAACTGCCTTAAAGTAGTTAGAGGGGTTTTACAACCATAGACTCAAATGGCATATCGCTAGGACAGGAGTACAGCCGAGCGGTGTGTTCGGCTCTGCTAGGAACTCCTATATTTTTCCTTCTGGTGTAGACTGGAAATGTCCCTTTTTACACTGCTTTAGTAGATATTATGAGGAGCTATTATTGTTATTAGCGCTATAATTGTATGTTCAACATCATTCCAATATTTACCATAGGATAATAGCAAATCATTTCTGCTGTACTGTTATTATGGTTCCTATTTTTATTGTTAAGAATTAAAACCTTTCCAAATTTCAACATTCAGACCCCTCCCCACTAATGCCCTGCTAATGTGTGAACATTAGGGTTATGTCTTTTCAACCTTTTTTGAAAATATTAATTACCCTGATGTTGCATTTGATGAACTTTTGTCTATATGTTAGTTTTCTGGTGTTCTTTTGTTATTTTCATTGAAAGACCTCCTGCACTCATTGTAATTTCACTTTTGCCCTACAGAGAAACTAAAAATCATATTACTTCATGATGTAAAGCAAAACAAACCTATAAATATGAAATATATAAAAATAATATTTAATAAAATGTAATATTTATGGGAGGATAATTAAACATATTATTTTATTTTGCGTATCCTGTCACTTCTGAATGCTATGATCCTTTTTTTTCCCCAAGAATTTATAATATCAATGATTTTTATTCTTAGATAATCTAAAGTGCATAATTAATATGATGATAAGCACATTTGATAAAACTTTTGAGATAAGAATTGTGTTTTCTTTTAATTATATGTGAAGTGCTCGTTATCCGAATATTTCATGATGCGGTCACTAAAGAGACACTGCCATCAGAAAGAAGTATTTTTTGTTAAAACCAATACCAATAATAACCAATTTTTGGCAGCATTTTTTTTATTTAGGCAGTTCTATTCAATAAAAAATTACATATAAAACAGCCCTTTTCTGCTGTGTAGAAAATCTTTTTTGGGCGCAGCAGACAAAACTCATTTTACTTCAGCGTGTAACTCTACAAACTCATTAAAATAAAAAGGAAATGACATAAGAGTTTAAATTTTTCCTCCACAGGGTAGATAAGATTATACAAAACCACAAGCAGACAAAAAAAGGAAATTAACTTTTTTTTGCACTCAGGACAGGTGAGTATGGAGGTTTCTTCACTCTTATGAGGTAATTGCTGATATTTATACTCCTCAGGCCATAGTTGACCATAAAGCAGGACCATCATGCAATCCTTTGACTGCTGTGCATCAAGCTACAAAAGGGGAAACCCAGAAAGAGTAATTCTAGGGGAACCTTAAAACATTTTATTACAAAAAACAACCACAGGATGCACACTGTAGTGATATTATTTTAGTAATTAGGCAGTGTGTACCCTAAGGCCTCGTTCACAGCTGATTCTGGGACTGATTTCAGCTGTATTGCACGCCGTATTTGCGCTCCAGTATGGCTGAAATTTCCCCCCAGGCATTTGGTTATCCACAGTTCTCATAGAGAAATATGGATTTTGTCCCCCCCCCGCTCGGCGGGAAAACGCCGTGGGTAGAAAGTACATGCCATATCCCGGCGGGATACGCGCTTGGATAAAATTGTCTATGGGGCCACAGCATGAACAATTTCCCCCGTTTTTTGGGTGGAAGGTGTGCAATTAAATGGTTATGGGGGACTAGTAAATCCAGAAACCATCCTCCAAAACCTTTGAAAAATGATAAAATGCCGACTTGATTCTTAAACAGAATCTGACCGACATTTTACATATGCTGGGTGAACTGCAGGCACCCGGATTCAAACAACGAGTCAAAATTAGGGTCGAGGGCATTTTTGCCTGTTTATATTTTAAAGTATATTTAATAAGATGTTAAAGGATTTTTTCAAAAATATTACAATTAAGTTTTTTGTATTAGGAATTCATGGGTGGGGTTAGTTTAAAATAGGTTTTTAGGTTTCCTTTTTGGGAAACTGTCTCCAGAAAGTTTTGGACACTTCGTGCTTTGCCAACCCAACGAGGGTGTGTCCACTAAAAAAAACGGGGCCCAAAGTTAAGTTACATGGCTTTAAAGTGCAAACTCTGCCAAAAAAATGCATCAAAATTTTTGCACAATTTATTTGGGACAAACCAAAACCAACTTTCAAAGGTGTAAGCTTAACTAGAAACAATTTTTAAAAAAGCATCAGATTTTTAAAAACTTTTTGGGGCCCCATGATAAAATTTTTAGGTCAAAAACCCAAAAATTTCTTGCCCCTAACACCCAATCAAGCGCCCTTCTCATTTTTCCGAGCCA